>CAJNOL010000365.1:0-25573 GCA_905250125.1 Rotaria sordida | reverse complement strand
TGAATAGACACCACTTCTTTTGTTTTTAATATAAAATTTAAATAAAAACAAAAAACTAAGTAAACGATAAAAATATTTTCTATTATTTATTTAGTCCAATGATGATCGAATGGCATTAATTCAAAATGAAGATGATGAAGTTGTACAATTTGAAAAAAACATTCCACCATCATGGTAATTATCTTTCTTTTGTCAAATCATTTTTATTTTCAATTTATTAATTTAGGATGGATTCTCAACGTCGAATACAATTACAACTTGAACAAGTACGCAGTCGAAGTAAGTTTATAAAATATAAAAGTACAGAAAAACAAAAAAGAAAAAGTTTTTTTTTTTTTTCTAGTGAAAAAATTACAACAATTACATGACAAACACTTGACAAGACCTGATTTTGATGAAAATTCAAGTGAAGAAAAAGAAATCGAATCACTTACAAAAGATATTACTGCCGTAAATATTTTTTCTAATAATCTCGAATAAGTCGTTCGTTTTTCTTTTTCTACAATTAGATGTTAAATGGATGTCATACATCTGTTCAACAACTTTCAAGTCAAGCAAATAAACCACACGTTAATGTTTATGATAAACGTTTAGCTTCCAATGTTGTTCAAGCTACAGCAAGTGCTTTACAAGATTTAACTATTAAATTTCGTAAATGTCAATCGACTTATCTTCATAGTAAGTATTTTCTTCATAATACGAATATTTTTGAAAAGCGAACGTCTACAATTCTATGAAACATATCAATGATAACAGACTTAGTTAGTGTTAATAGTAAATCCGAAAAAAAAACAGAACTACAGATTAGAAATTTTTAATAATTTTAGATATTCTGATTTGTATACAAAAGTTTCGATTTCAATAAGCTTTAATTTGATATATCACTTATTGTTTAAATTCTACTCTGTAAGAAAACGTTCTTGATGGGTCTATGTAAACTTTAGCATTACAAAAAAATTAGATCTATTTTTTTGCAACATTGAACATAGACAAAACGCCATTAAGCGGATGGTATTATCTAGTAGTTCAAGTGCAGTTAAGGTACCCCGCTTTTTTTTGTACAGTTTTTGGTTCTCGAAGATAGTACAAACAATCAAGTTGAAATTTTTACATCAAAAATAAGGAGACACATATTCGAGAAGAAAAATTTTTAAATAGATTTTTGCGCTTTTTTTTCCGAGAAACTCTAGTTTCCATAAGGTCGCATCCTGATACATTACGAGTCCCATCAAACTCTATCTGATTGTACTGGAAATGTTTTTGAAGATACCTAAGATTGTATATCAAAGGTAATTTTAAGCTTTTACAAAAATATCACTTTCTTTTTGTCTCTATAAAAGAAATACGTAAAGCTCTGGCACCAAAATCGGGCTTTTGGTTTTCAGAATTCTGTAAATTCTGGTAGGACAGTTGAAAATGAAAACTACTGATTTTACCTTTGGAGAATATCTCCAAGTATCACTACTAAAAATTTCAGTCGGATCGAACAAAGTTAGATGGGCATTGTAAGCAATCAGGATTTCCCGGAAAAAACCGTAGAAATCCAATTCAAAATTCTTTTTCCTCGAATACATGTCTCTTTATTTTTAATGTAACAATTTCAGCTTGATCGGCTGTACCGTCGTTGAGAATCAGAAATGGTCAAAAAAGTTCGAAGGTATTCTTAAACAGTATATTGAGAATATGTTGCATATAATCCTTATTCAAAAAGTTTCGAAATAAAATATTTGTTCATTTTTCGACCATTTGAAAACAACTAATAAAAAGAAATGGTTTGTTCGGATTGCAATTGTAAATTTATGTTAAAAATTTTATATCTAACTGAAAATTGATTTATTGCAAACAACCCATTGAATAGATAGAGATAAAATGTCTGTACAAAATTTTCTTTTCGCGAATTTGACATTGTAATTGAAATTTTTGAAAAAATGTGAGATATTTTTTAATATTCCAAAGTTTAATTGTATAAACTATCTTATCTAATTTTGTTTTATAACTTGTAGGAAAAATTTGAAAAGTCTATTGCACTTTAATGAACGAATTTTGAAAAAAATTGGCAAATGCAGTTCTCCATGAAAAGTAATTTTTATAGAGGCATGCTATAGAATTAAAATTACCGCAAAAAATCCAATTAAAATAAGCTACAGATTAAATAGAAAAAAAGAAATTCCAATTTTGCTTTTACAGCCGCTATTTTCCGCTATTGAAAAAAGATGACTCACAATTAACTAACTGTAAACCAGACAAAAATTCTAAACAAATATCCAGAAAAAAACATACAATCCTGATTTTAATTAATTGTCTTTAATTTTCATTCATAACTACTATACAATGAAAGTCAAATGAATTTTCTTCCCTTGATATTTTTTACTACAGTATACATCAACGTCTAGATAATGATAAAAAAAAGAGTCATAATCATTGGTCATAGTACTCATCCACTTCATATGTAATACCACATTTTGGTTTTTGATTTAATCAATCAATTGTATCCTCCAGCGACGATACTAGTTCATAGTGACAGTTTATAGTTATTGATTTAAACTGATAATCACTAATACTGTGATGATATTTCTAAAGAACGTTTTAGTTGAAATGATATGTATGTTTGTTATATTTATCAATCATAATAGATATTAATAATAAAGATTTGAAATGGAAATATTACACGTTCATAAGAGTGATTTGGTAGAATTATTCTTTAGTTCAATATATAGATAAGATAGTGGAACAAAGTTTAACTATAACGTTTTTTCTATAATGTTAAACAGTCAGCTCAAGTTTCGATAATAATTTTAATAGTCAATAGAGTTTTCCTATCTAATGCATTCTATAGCAAGATTTCATAGATGAAATATGATGACAAGACTTCTAAAAAAAAACCAGACATTTTATTTTTCAGGTGCCAGAACACGTTGTTTAAGTTATTTTTTAACAATATCATTTTAAAGAACACATAATTTCGAATAGAATGAGGGGTTGCCGTATGTTCTAGAACCTTTCTCTTAAAAAGTTAAAAGCATTACAAAAACCATAAAAATACGAAATTTTATGAAAAATCGACTTTTGTCGGTAATGTGATACTTTCAAATTTCTAAGAAAAGACCGTAGAAAACTCTAGAATCTGGAAACTGTCGCGTCCTAGTTTTGTATAAACCTTGCCATCATAGTATATGTATATGAAATTTTACTATAGAACCCATTAGATAGAAAACTCTATAGGCAGAGCTTTGCATGAATAGAAACAGCGAACTATCTTAGCTTTAATCAAACGTTTATGTATTAGCACAAAAAGAAAACTCACATTGCATATTCTAGAAAACAAAAATGTTACTGGTTTTTCGGTTTAATCTTGATTGTTATTCAAGAAAAACATACCGTAAGTTGAAATGCGTTTCGCATTTTCTTACTATGTTTGAAAAAAAAAGCAGAAATATAGCAATAGAAACAGAAAAAGAAATATCAAGAAGAAACATTTATTTGACTTTCAATGAAAAATAAATTTCGTCTAAAGACTTTTGCAATAGAGATTCTACATATATGGAGAAGAATTTTTATCTCATTTTTATATATAAATTGTATCTTGTTCTTATTCTTATTTTTTAGAATTGAAATCTCGAAAAGAGAATTTCAATCGTATTATGCCTGATCTTGAAATCGATATGCATTCGAATCCATTTGGTGATCAGAATGATCCTGATAAAAATTTCGATCAGATATCTGTAAAAAAATAATAATAAAATAATAATGTTTTTATTTATTTATTTAATATTTTATTGCATTTAGTTAACTTCCGAAGATCAATTACAATTAACATCACAAAATGTTGAATTTTTAGAAAAACGTGATAAAGAAATTCGTGAAGTATTAAAATCCATTGAAGATGTTAATGAAATATTTCGTGATATAGCAGCACTTATTTCTAATCAAGTAAGATTTACAAGAGCATATTTCTAAGTGTAAAATCAAGACTATGTGCATGGTGTATGTTCTAATGAGCTATGAATATTTTGAAAAGAGTTCAGATTAATAGATAATTATTGCTGAAATACTGTAGTTTTTAGCAGAATGCCGAAATCCCGGTCAGGAAAATTGTGTTTCAGATTTCGACTTGAAACTTTGCATAGAGACAAGTCTTAATGAGAATAGTTTATTATAAAAGTTTCAGATCTTTTGATTGTTTCTATTCTTAGATACGGCTATGGTAAAAACATGTTTTTTCCACGCCGTTTATATAAAACAGCGCGTTTCGATATTCTTATTTCAAAATAGGCGCAATCGAAAAATCTGAAACTTTCACAATAAGCTATTTTCATTAAGAACTGTCTCTATGGAAAGTTTCAAGTCGAAATTTGAAACTCAGTTTTTCTAAGGAAGATTACGGCATTTTGCTAAAAAATACAGTATCTCAAGAGTAATAAGCTATTATCCTGAATTCTTGTCAGAATATTCACAGTTCATTAAAACCTATATGGCGCACATAGTCCTGAGACAAAAGCGAGTTTGACACTGAGAAATGTTCTCTTGTTAGATTTTTTTTTCTATGAATTAAAATAATATTTTAGGGAACAATTCTTGATCAAATTGAATATAATATTGAGAATACTGCTGTTCAAATTGAACAAGGAAATAAACATTTAACTAAAGCTGTTGAACATAAACAACGTGGTTTAAGATTTAAATTAATATTGATTGGTGTTGTTGTATTAGTTTTATTATTTATTATTTTCGTTGGAATTTTATCTAGATAAAAATTATTATGTTTTTTTGTTTATTAATCTCATTATTGAAAAATTCTATTTCGTACTTAAAAAAAGGAAAAAAGACAAGATAAATTATGATTATTATTATTTTTTTTTCGTCTGTAAAGCTTTTGTTGTCATTAATTAATATTGTTTTACATACATATTTATTCGTTTTCTTTTTTTGTTTCGTGGTAAACAAACGTCTTTGTTAATAACTTATATTTGATTCTTTTTAGATTATTTCAATATGCATAGAATATATTTATCATTATCAATTATTTTATTTGCATTGTCAATCATTCAATGTGATATAACAAATCTTGATGAATTTTTTACTCTACTTAAACAGTCTCCATTAAAAAAGTATTCAGTTGGATTTCTTTCACAGGCTAATTTTGAAGTTATCAAACGATATCTACTAAATAATGTAGAACGTGTACTTTTTGAAAATAAAACCGAGATGTTAAAAGCTATTGAGAATGAAACAATTATTGGTATGTAATATATATTTTTTCATAATCTAATTCATGACATTGAATAAATCTTTTCTTCTTCTAGCCGGTGTTTCAACTGGTATATTAGCTGAAGACATAGCACCAAACTATCATGTATTTTCATCATTACTGGTTTCACCACAAGCAATGCTTCTTGCACCTGAATATGATCCTACATTAGCACCTTATGTATCGAAAAATGAGTCAAGTACTGATCTATTTGATGCACTTAATGCCGCTATAGCTGATGTACAAAGAGACGGTACGCATGAAACATCACTCACACAGAATAATCGAACAAATTTAATTCGAGTTGAGACATGTCTTCAAGAAACACCATTACCTGTTCCTAATCGTGATAATACAACGGGTTATTTACGTCATATATTATTTAATAAATCAAAACTTATAATTGGTGGTTTAGGACCAAAGGATTTCGGTGTACATGATGGAAATTATAATGATAAGTCACCTACTGGTTTTTATCCTGCATTACTTGACGCTATTGTTAAAAAACTTGGTGAATTAAAGGGACCAGATGAAATTATTTATGGTAAAGAATTAAGTTCTGAACGAAAATTTTTTCGTACTCCAGAATCCCTTTTTCGAGCTTTACTTAATGGAGATATTCATGCAACTGATGTTTACATATTTATTAATGTACCATATAATGGTACAGGTGAAACATGTTCAAATAATAGTCAATGTCGAGCACGTGAAACGTGTACAAATGGTACTTGTACTCATCCAGAACGACCACGATCACTTCATTTTCGTACAACATGTACAACAGCTAGTCGTGATACGAAATTTATTACAAAAAAAGATAGTAGTTTTTTACGAGTAAGTATTTGAGAGACTTAGACATTGACGATAGAGTAATATCTCAAAATTTTCTGAGTTCTTTTTTTGACATGTTGCAGATGGTAATGAGTTTAGTAACTTTCATAATTTCTATCTCAATGTGATCATTTTTTCTAAGACTATTATTTGAAAAGTTGATGGATTTTCTTCGAAAAAAATTACTTTTGTCTTTCGAAATGAGGAAATTTTGACATTGTGCTCTTCTAATCATAATTATTAGTGATTTCTACTACTATATAAGAAATTTCAGAAATTTTCTTTAATTAAATGTAAAATATATTAATACATCGAACAGAATCCTATCGTACTCTTTCGACATTTTGTTAGCAAAATGTTAGTTGAGAACAATTTATACTACAACAACAGAATGTCATGATATTTTCACAAATGATTAAACTCAATAAGTTCTGTCGTCTAATGTATTTAACAATTTTGATTCATGCGGAAAATCAATCACTTTCGATCAAGAATCATCTTTTCCTATCATTCATAAGATATGTTTAAAGATACCATCGTATTTTTCATAAATTATATTTTCTCGGCTGCTTAAAGTTTCCTTGTGTAGCTACTTTTTTTTTTGTTGTGGATGGCGAGATAATACAAAATTATTAAACCAGATCTTCTATATTTTTAGTGTGAAGAAAAAAGGTGATACATATTAAGAGAAAGTTTTCATAGAAAATAATATTTAAAAAAAAAGTATCTCTAGATTTTGATTCCGACAAATTGACTTTTATCAGAAATAAACCTCATATTGGCAGTTAGCATACAAAATTACGCCAGAAAAAATATTTCCGATCGAAATTTTATCCGTACTGGGAGCACAGGATAAAACTTTTGTGATAAATAGTTGAGTAGAAAGATAGTGAAATTTTCATAAGAAATATTTCAAGATGAAAAATATGTTTTTTTTGGTGTAATTTTGCATGCTGATGGCGAATAGAAGGTTTATTTCGGATAAAAGTTAACTTTTCTCAGGCAAGATCTGGAAATACATCCCTTTTTTTTTTAATCCTATTTTCTATCGAAGTTGCCTCTGTCTGAATGTGTATCATCTTTTCTGTTAACACTATAAATATCGAAGATCTGACCTTATAATTACATATTATCAAGTCACTCACAATAAAAAAGAGTAGCTACACAAAAAAATTTTAAGCAATCGAGAAAATATAATTTATGAAAAAATACGACGGTACCTTTAAACATATCTGATGAATAATAGGAAAAATGATGAATTTTGATTGAAAGTGATTGATTTTTCACATGAGCCAAAATTATTAGATACATTACGCAATAGAACTTTTCGAGCTCTACTATTGAGAAAAATATTAAGACATTCCATTGTTGGCGCACAAAATGCACTCGACTAACATTTTGCTAACAATAAATATCATAAAGGATAAAATAGAGCTCTGTTTAGGGTGTCTAGATATTTTATATTTAATTAAAGAAAATTTCTTATATAGTAGTAGAAATCATTAATAATTATGATTAGAAGAGCACAATGTCAAAATTTCCTCATTTCGAAAGACAAAAGTAATTTTTTCGAAGAAAATTCATCAGTATTTTAAATAACAGTCTTTAAAAAAATGATCACATTGAGGTAGAAATTGCGGAAGTTACGAAACTCATTACCATACACAACATATAAAGAAAACTCAGGAAATTCTGAGATATTACTTCATTGTTGATCTAATAGTGTCTTATGTTCGAAGACACTCCTTAACAATTGGTATAATAGTAAAAAAAAATATTCGAATATGAAATGAAAAAAAAAACGATTATTTGTAGCAGCTAATATCATAAAAAGAAATTTATATAGTTCTTTTCTTCTATGTATTTTTCCTTTCATTTTTTTAGGGGAACTCGTCATCAAATAATCAAACTAATGGTACTCGTCAAACACCAAAAACACGTTGGATTGGTTTTATTTTATTATTTGTCGTGCTTTTTGGTACTATATTTCTTGGATTACTTATACTTGTGCGTCGTAAAAAATATTATCGTATTGAACATACAGTACAAGGTGGTTTTGGTAAGTTTGCTCGTCTTCAAGAAGAATCTGAACTACCTATTGAAGGCATGGATTCATTTGAAGATCATATTGTACAATCACCCAGAGACAATATCAATTCAACAAGTTAAACTGATGTGCTCTTGTGGCGCAATTGGTTAGCGCGTTCGGCTGTTAACCGGAAGGCTGGTGGTTCGAGCCCACCCAGGAGCGTATTCATTTTTTTGCTTTGGCTTCCAAAATGTCTTTTTTTTTTTTTGCTTTCGCTCATTCTTTCTCAGCGGCGAAATACGAATCTCTTTGTAGCAACTCGATTTATTTTCTCTTTGTTCGCATTTGAAATATCCTTTTAGCTGTGATAGAGCATTGTAAGTCTGTTTGTATTGTACTATTATTATCATATATTTTATCATTGCTTCATCCTTATGTGTTCTTTCTATTTATGCATTAACATTCTTACCCGGTTCGATATTTACAATAAATTTAAAAAATGAAAATTTTCTTATCTAAATCTTAAATTAATTATATATTTCAGTAATATTGATATCTTTGTTAGCAAGTTAAATGAAGGTATGATTGATATAAAAAATGAAACCATAGTTGTATGTGCTCTTGTGGCGCAATTGGTTAGCGCGTTCGGCTGTTAACCGGAAGGCTGGTGGTTCGAGCCCACCCAGGAGCGCTTATTTTTTAGTAAAGTTTTTTTTTAAATTTAACAAAATTATTACTTCATATAATAAAAAATCATTTTTTTTCTATAATAATCAATTTCATTCTTTAATTATAAAATTTTTTTTAAATTCTAAATTTTATTATGACATAATCAAAATAATAGTTACAATTATATAAAAAAAAAAGAAAATGATTCGAATTTTACCATATATAAATCCATGTATATGATGTTACAATTGATTGAGTCGGTGCTCCAACAATATGTCCACCTTGATTAATAATACATTTAAATCCATCATCATCAATAACATCACCATTTCTCCATTGAAATCGAAAACCATTCGTAAAAAATATTGGATCTAAATCATGTAAACGATAAGCTGACCATTCATATATATTATTTGATAATTCTTTATAATGTGTATAACCAGATATTTCATTATGATATTGTCCAGCATTAAAATAAAAAGCACTATCAAAATAATCTTCTGTACCTGTTGAAACAATTAAACCTGGAAAATTTTGTTCATATTTTGTATAAGCATGATAACAACCTTCAAGAAAATTTAGATTACCACTAATAACAGCTAATGTATGTGAAAAAAGTAGCCCTTGACCACTAGATATATCAACAAGAGGTACCCATGATAATGGATTATAAGTTTGATTTTCAATTTTATGTAAAATTAAACGAGCATTCCATGGAAGTTGAAAACCATGAAAATTTGTTGGTAAATTTTCTGTACCACGTAAAATAATCCCAATCATTTTTCGATTAGTTTTTGTTAATGGTAATTTACCAGTAATTCGTATAGATTTTTGAAATGGTACTCGACTATCAATCAAATTTAAATTCTAATTGAAAATAAGAAATATAAACTTACAAATTATTATACCAACCACCATTTTTTGCTTCTTTACCAATCCATTTAGTTCCCCATGGTGTAGTTTGATCATTAAAACCAGCTCCAACTAACATATATGTTACAAATTGTATTGATGGTATATGTTCTCCATCGATATAATATGAAAAAATAGATTCATCAATTGCTTTAAAACAAACCATGAAAATGATCTATTTAAAAAAATATCATTAAAAAACTTACCTGGATCACCAGTTGTCCAAAAATGAGTAAGAACACCAAAAGTTGAACCTTGTGACAGGGTATAATTAAAGAGCTCAGTCTATAAATAAAAGAAATGTTATTTTGAAAACTTAATAAACCTTGAAAATTTCTTTTTTTCTTGATAAAATCAAAAAATAATCTTAGTAATAGATTGATATTTTTATTTTGAAAATAAATACCTCTGTTGGATACAACCAATGATTAGATAGACCAATACCAAATGTATTTAAATCTTGAGCAATGGTGCTTATCATACATATAAATAATAAAACCCAGACGTACATATTCGTATCAAACGTATTTTTCTTCTTTTATATAACAAGGTTTTTTATTTCAATGTCGACTTGATAGCTATTCTTTTCTCTTGAATAAAAGCTTTTTTCTTTTTTGATTAATGATTTATTGCTATATAGACGTTGTTGTATAAAATCATGATAAACTGTCTGGTTGATATAATAATGTTCGATTTGATTCGTGCTTCATTGATTATATATTACGGATGAATGTAACGAAGAAAAAGATGTATGATCAACCGGATGTGTAACCATTACTCTCGCCTTTAGTAATATTTATTTGGTTACTTCACATCTCTGATAGTGTGTATATCTAACTATTGAAGACAAGAAGAAAAAAGATGAGAAGAAAGAGTAAATGAGAATATCAACGAGAGAGAGATAGTGATATTAATATCGGGTAAAATAAAGTCGGTCACAACGACGATGTTGAATATGAAGAAAAGTAACGAACAAAAATCTAATTTTATACATCGTTTATTAAATTCAACATTCAAATTCATTAAAGACAACGAAAATAATCAATCTAAATCATCTACTGATACATTTAAATATGAATTACCAGAGAGTTTTTTCAAAGCAGTAGATAAAACTCGTACGAAAGCTGGATACGATATTCTTCCTCATCATCATCATCATCATCGATCTGTTCCATCATCATCTCGTCATAACAGTTTCTCATCATCATCGTCATTATCATCATCGCTTTCTTCTCATCGCTTACACCAAGATCATAAGACAGTACCAAAGCTCTATCGATCGTCATCGGCAAATGATATCGATAAAGTTTTTAAGAAAAAAGTTCAATTTCGTCGAACACCTCGTGAACGTGTACACCAACAGCATCCAACAACAACTCCAATATTATTTTCAGCTAGACCATCATTTCGAATGTTGATGAATCCTAATTTTATGATAGTTGATAGATGTCGTAGACAACGAAACTTTATACCAATGCGATCACCAAGATTTATTCAGCAACAACCAATGTTTCGATTGAGATTTCGATAAATAAAACAATACTTCTCATTATTAACTGGTCAATTTTTTTTTGTTAAATAAATTCAAAAAAAAAGAAGAAGAAACTATGTGTATAAGACTACTTCCTCAAAAATCTATCCTGAGTCAGATACATTCAACTCGCATGAAATTTTTAAGATACATTGGAACTGCAGTGCAGAAGCTATGCTAAAATTTTCAGCTATGTACCATGTTGTTTTCGAAAGATATTCAACAAATAAGAGTCAAAAATAGTTCATTTAACAACTCGAAATTCTCTGTAGGTCTTCATTCTATATATTAACTTTCTTTTTGCTTCTGAGAGTGTATACTAAGAAGCAGTGCCTGGCAAAGCTCTTTTTTTTAAGAGGAGAAAAGAAATGAAAAGTTCAGTATCTCGAAAAACTCTCAAAAAATGGAGCTCTAATTATACAAGTACTCTTTTATACAATAGTAACAACACTTAATTAAAAAAAAAGGAACTCTATCATGTCCTACATCTTCACATACTTTTTCAAACAAAATAAATTAAATATAATAAACGAAGACTCATCGAGAACTTTGCCATGTGCAATCAAAAAAGCATAAATAAAGGAAAAAGCGAAAAAGATTTCTCATCTTTTATGAAAAAAAAAACATATTTTTCAAGCAGAAGGTAACGAAAATCATCATAAACCAGATGTCAAACAAAAAGTCATACTGTCTATGAAAGATCAGGCTTCGGAATTATCTTCCAATGCATTTATCTCAATATTCATTTTTTTGATGGAAATTGACTTTTTCTCAATATATTATCAAGTTGACACTTCATTTAGAATTAATAATTATGTTTGAAAGATAATATTGCCTTTGGTAGACTCAATAAAAATCTCATACACTTTTCGTATTCCGTTTATTAGTGACATCTTTTTAAACAAATAAAATTAAACAGAAAACAACTTTTTCAAATATTTTTTTTTATTTAATAAAATCTAAAAAAATTTTCATTTTAAAAAATAGAATAATTTTCTTAACTCTTGTTTGAAAAAAAAACAAATTGTTCTCAATAATTGTTATCATCCATTTTCAACGATATTTCTCTCCATATATTACACATCTACTTATTTATATTTTATTTTCACTTATATTCTTAACTATCTTCGATCTATTTATTATAGTTATACAAAAAAAAATAGAAACTAGAAGAAATATTGCCATATGGCTCGTGATGCTCGTCATAATACAATGAACAAACCAAAACGTTCAAATAGTCATGAAGATATTTCATTAAATCCAATATCAAAAGTTATTCATTCTAAACCAACATCTCATGGTGCTGGTCAAATGAGTTTTGGTGCTAAAGATGATAGTTCATCAATGTTATCATCAAGTGAATATATTGCTTCATCACCATATTATAATGCTTCATCAGCTATAAGCGTAAGTTTTAAATAAAAAAAATTTTTTTTTAATATAAATCTCATATTTATCATTCATTATAGGTACTCGATTTATTACCTCTAACTTTTGTAAGTGTATTATATATATATGTATATATATGATCGTATAAAAAATGTTTTTTTTTGTATTCGTTCGCTGCTCTCTACTATGATTGATTTCACTATTTGAAATAGCTGAATTATGTGCGTGTTTCTTTAGAGTTTTTTACACGGGCAAATAGGCTCAACTACAGCAGTGTCAATTCCAGAACAACAACCAACTGTTGCACATACAAAGGAATTATCATTACCGATAGATTTTTTACCTGGTGAAGAAGATGTGAAATTAAAAGAATGTAAAAAAAAAAATAAATAAAATCAAAGTTTTAATGTTAAAGTTAAAACATTATTTCTATTAGATATGACTTATCGTAGTCATAAACACAAAGTAACACATCAAGGTGAATTAATTCTAACTAAATATCGTTTATTATTTGTTACAAAATCATCAGAATCTGATCAAGTATGATAAAAGATTATTATTTTTCTTTTTGATATATTTATTTTTTATTTTCTCATTGAAGATTCTTGTTGATGTACCATTAGGAATGATCAGTCAGATAGAAAAAATCGGTGGACAAACACGTAGTAATATAAGTGATAGTTATGCATATGGAATTGAAATTATTTGTAAAGTAAAAAACAAACAAAACAAGAATTATTTTACTAAGGAAAAAAGAATTGTTAATTTGTTTTTTCTATTAGGATCTTCGGCATTTCTTTTTTGGTAATACTAAAGAACAAAATCAACGACGTAATTTATTGGATAATTTAAATCGTTTGATTTTTCCATTTTCAATTTGTAAAGAAGATATTACAAAACCATTAGCATTTTTTAGTGTAAGAAAAATTTATTTTCTATTATAAATAAATCCTACAGAATAGTATCGCCTTTAGAAGTCAAAGAATAGAGTCTTTGCTTTATTCAGATTCAGGAGTTTATTTTTTTTTGTAGAATTCTATTGTTTTCTTTTTTACTAAGGTTTAATTATCAAACAAAATATTTAAGAAAGAATTAACTTACAGAATTTTATATTGAGGTTTTGATTGTAAGAAGGATTAGTGCATTTCATGAAACTTAAAACCATATAATATTTAACTAGAATCTTTTGTTTCGGTTGAGACAACTTTTTTCTCGTAGTTCTGGCAAACTTTAAAATTTTGATTCCACAAATCTATAGTCATGAGACAATTAAAAGAACATTTTCTTCGCTGTTCTATGCAGAGTTAGCAATACTTTTTATGGGAAGAGGTGAAGAACACAACTCACTGTGTTGTTGCCCTTTGTACAACAGACGACGTGCTACCAGACTGTCCCTTTCCCGACTCTATTCACCTGGAAACGACATTATCTATTTATTTTTATTCAACTTTCTGCCAGAGAAAGACAAGTGATGTTTCAAAATCCGATTTCTACCTAAAGTTATCATGAAACTGTAAAAAATTGGCGAAAAGTCGAACATTTGGGGAGAGAAGAAGTCTTTCTACTCGAGAACCCTGGTTCTATGACATAGTTGTTTATCCAGTGAACAAACTTATTTATAATCGTCATCAATGAAAAAAAGGTTTTCTAGTCATATATCCAATTCGAATGTTTGAATTGAAGATTTTATGAATTTTCGTATACTATGAATCTCAAAGGAATAATTATTCTAAAGAGAAAATATATCAGTATTCTTAATAGGTTTTTTTTCTCGTTTTAGTCTTTCTTTGCTTGGAATTATAAGAAGAAAATGTGTCCAGATAAGATCGATGAAGGCTGGAAATTGTATAATAAAGTAAAAGATTATACAAGAATGGTAAGTTGTTTAAAAAAAAAATGTTTTTTTTTTGTCAAATTCAAAACATTTTTCTTCAGGGTATTCAACTAAATGGTGATGCACATTGGATAATAAATAATGAAATCAATCAAAATTATACATTTTGTGATACGTATCCAGATACTCTTGTTCTGCCATCCAATTTTGATATATCTAGATTACAATCTGTTGCTAATTTTCGTAGTCGAAATCGCATTCCAGTATATTCAAAAAAATAAAATTCTTTTTTTTTCTATAATTTAAAAATTTATTTTAACAGGTTCTTAGTTGGTATTGTCGTCAAACTTATGTGACAATAACTCGATCAAGTCAACCATTAACTGGTCTTAATCGTAAATGTCAAGATGATGTTGATTATTTACGTGAAATAGCAAATACAAATGTAAATCAAGGTTCAAAATTAGTTATTCTTGATGCACGTCCAAAAGTAAATGCAATAGCTAATAAAGCTAATGGTGGTGGATATGAAGATTATCCAGATTGTGAGCTTGAGTTTCAAAATATACAAAATATTCATGTTATGAGAGAAAGGTTAGAGAAAATAATTAAAAGAAAAGGAAAATTTGCTTTGATTTTTTTTTTGATAGTCTTCATAAATTACATTTAACTATACGACAAGGATTACAAGAAGATAAAACATGGTTAAATGATTTAGACAATTTAAATTGGTTATTTCATATTCGAGTATGTAGACTTAATATGAAATTGTTATTAGAGAAAAAACAATGTTTCGTTTTTTGTTTTCAAGGCAATTTTAACATCTGTAAATCGATTAGTTTCTTTAGTTCGTAATGATAAACGTTCAGTATTAGTACATTGTTCAGACGGATGGGATCGAACATCACAGGTAAATAAAAAGAAAAGACGTTTTCTAATATTTTATTTCATTTTTAATATATAGCTGACTTCATTAGCAATGCTAATGCTCGATCCATATTATCGAACATTAGATGGTTATATGATTTTAATAGAAAAAGAATGGCTTAGTTTTGGTCATAAATTCTTTTTAGTAAGTATAAATTAAAATATAATTCAGAAAAACACAATTTTTATAATATTTTTCTAATTAGCGTATTGGTTTTGGAAATAAAATTTATTCGGAACGATCACCTGTTTTTCTTCAATTTCTTGATTGCACATATCAATTATTACAACAGGTAAACAAGTTTTTAATAACAAGCGTTGAGAAACTTAGTACACATCTACAAACATTCAGTATCCAGATTTCCAAAAAAAAACAAAGTAAATTTCTCTTATGAAAAATCCACTTTCAGAAACTTACTCTCACAAAAAAAACCATATCAACAAGATAGTTCGGTCGTTACCATAATTTTCTTTAAAGCAATCGAAACCGTTTTTAAAACTGCCTCGTATACCACTGAGCAAATTCCGAATAATTTCTATAATGACTAATCCACAAAAGAAGAAATTTCTACAAGCAGTGTATCACGAAAGAAATATCATGCAGAGCATAAACTGAATTTCATTAATTATTGCGAAACCAGCAATGCATTCTTCTGCGGACAACAAGGACTCATACTTCATAAGGTAGCGCCATCTTCTCAATAATAAAGTTTATTGACATGTAGATAAAAAGACTTATTTCGCAATTCCTGTTTTCACTGAAATTTACTAGCAGTTTTCAAAATCTCTTAGTAATTACTAATATTTTAGACGATATGGTCTTCTTTTTTAAAGGATACTTCATTTATATGTATATTTGGAAAAAAAACTAGTGATTCCTGTATTTACCGAAATTTCTCACAATACGTCGATGTTGGACCAAGATTCTTCTTTTTTTTTTTGTGTTTTGGTATTTTCACAAGTTTCCTAATGATGTTTATATAGTTTATTTGGTACTTTCTCAAAATAGCTTTGTAATGGTTGAGTAATTTCTGGTTAATTTATTTTTGTTTCATAATAGATTTTGGTAAAATTTTGGAAGTTTACTTTTTTTTTCACAAATCTGAATATATGTCTATTAATTAAATAAAAATCTTTTATTTTATCTTTTAGTTTGAAACTGCTTTTGAATTTAATGAAAAATTCTTATTAAGAATAGCTGATTATTTATATTCATGTCAATATGGTACGTTTTTACTAAATTCTGAAAAAGTCCGTACTGATATGAAAATATCAGATTATACAATGTCTGTATGGACACCTATATTAAATGATCGTCAAACATATTTAAATTCTAATTATAATGGAAAGTCTGAACAAATTTTACAAATAAATACTTTATATCAAATTAAATTATGGAAAAATTATTATTTTCGTTATATACCTGATTATCAATCAACATTAGTAAATTGATTTTTATCTAAAACTAAACAATAGAAAAAATAAATAAAAATTTCTGTTTTAAGGATATTGAAGAAAATCGTACGTCGTTTTAATTTAATCTTCTACTAATGATTTAAATTATATTCAACAATAATCTTATGTATTCTTATTTGATTCTCTCCGGTACACATTATCAAAATTATGATCAAAAACAAAAAAAAAGAAAAATACAGTTACAGTATTATTTTGTTTTATAGTCATGCAGCATACATATATTTTCTTAATCTTATTTAATATTGTTTAACGATAATTGATTATATTTAAATAATATATAAAAATTTTTTCTTTGTTTTAGATTAAATTCTCATTTAAGTTTATCAATAAAACAAACAATAATAATAAACAATGGCCTTAAGCAATGACGAACTTGCCTGTGTTTATGCAGCACTTATATTAGCTGATGATAATATTGATGTCAAAGGCGATAAAATTACAGCAATATTAAAAGCTGCTAATTATGAAATCGATTCATATTGGCCTAGTCTTTTTGCTAGTGCAGTAGAAGGTGTTAAAATAACAGATCTACTTAAAAGTTTTGGTTCAGCTCCAGCAGCTGGTGCTGTTGCTGCACCGGCTGCTGCAACAACAGCTGCTGCTGATGATAAGAAAGCTGCTGGTGGAAAAGAAGCTCCCAAGAAAGAAGAAAAGAAACCTGAAAAAGAAGAATCGGAAGACGAAGAAATGGTATGACTTACTTTTTATTTATGATTAAAGATGTTTATATTATTTATTTTCTTTCATGTTTTTTTAGGGCTTCGGTTTATTCGATTAGATTCAATCAATTGTTAACACACATAACATCATTGTCATCAATCAGTTTCTTTTTTGTACCAACAATGTTTGTGTGTCTATTGTTCACGAATTAAAAAAAAAAGAAGATCGTTGTTGATATAAAGAAACATACTTTGGTGATAATCGAAAAGAATCATTGAATTATGATTAAAAGATTTTCTTCTAAAGTTAAATATTGATTATCATAAGATAAATTAACTCGTTAGATAGAGTAAAGTGTCTACTCTTGAATGCATTATAATTTATTGATTTTATGATGAGATTTAAGGATATTATAAAGATTTTTCTGAAATCTCGTACTAAAGAAAATAACTTTTTTTTTTCTAAAGTCTTTCAAACTTCTATGTTGACTTTTGGCAGTGATGAACATGACGGTTATCATACATCAATAAGTTATTTTAGCCATTTTTAATGCGGTGCAAAGTAGAACATTTCTGTAGTTTGTCGCGTACGCATTTGGCCTCCATATTTTGTGTATTTTTTGCTATAACAAAATTTGTACTTTGTATCGTGATGATCTAGAGAACGGTGAGTTGCTAGAAACTCATTCGAACTTTGTCAGAGAGATTGATGTCTCGAAATGATAGAAACGTTTTCGAATCTTCCATATGAGTTTTTTTTATTCATCTTTAGTAAGTTCCACAAAACAGTGATATTACCTCTATCTTTTGCACACTATAATTAACTGCTACTATTCATGGCATAACAAACGTATATAACATAAGTAATATGATTTGTTTTGATTTCAAATATAAGAATTTCCTACGATAAAAGATTCCCTATAAACTCATGCTGTTAAAACAAAATTTACCTTCTTCGATGCATGAATAGGACAGTACAAGAACGTCTATCTGTGATAGATAGAATATCTGATGCAATTTGTAGTGTTCTTGCTAATGATATATTGAACAATAGAATTAGCTAAACATTATGGGAATTAAGTAGAGCGCAAATTGTTCTATTGAATTGTGTATCATAACGAAAATTTCGACTCAGAACAGGCGCACAATAGTTTACAAAAAATCAGAAGTTGGATACTTTTGGAAGAATGAAAAATGGCATGCTGTGATTGTATCGTCAATGAAAGCTAAACAGATCAATGGATCTGAAAAATTTTGCTAGTATATTAGAGACTATAGGTTGTAATCTGACGAAAACCAGATGATTGTCAGATAAAATTATCTACTATAGTTGAATAGTTTTATAATATTTTACCATTGTTCAATTAGCATGATAATAGAAGAATTTCGATCAAAGTTGTTCACCTATGATTTTGTTAGATAAGAACAACTTTCGCTTCTGCAATAACTCCCATACTGTACTATGTATATTCAAGCGAGAGTAATTCAAGACAAACTATATTTTGTCTTTCAGTGGTCAGATTCCACGTCGTAGAACAGTTAAAAGATGATATAAATAGTTTCATGAAAGTCGAGAAGACGATGAACGACCTACCAAACTTGTAATTCAGACGATATCTTTCATGATCATTCTTCAGGTCAGCTGTTACGATCTATAATTAGTCGTAATATTTAAGTTTACGATGATCGGACATTACTCATTGTATAGCATCATAATTCAGCTTAATTTGCTCTTGAAATTTGTCAATTGTAATATGAGGGTCGTCATTCATAAGACAATGGATTTGGTCGATCTTTTCGGATGTTGTTCGATGACAGATACACTGAATTATGCTCCGTCTTCAACATTAGTCATAGAGTATTCTAACAAAATCCTATTGGAGTATAATATGAAGTTTTTGTTTACATATTGTTGTTTGCATATTTGGTTTTTTTTCTCTTTTGGTCAAAATCATTCTTCGTTCAGTAAAATTAATCTCTAAAAACATTCATTATTGATCTCTTTATATTATAATAAAACTATTCATTTAACAAAAAGTTATCTCATCAAGTAATACAGCCATTCCTTGTTTTTTTTTGCATTTTTTAACCCATGTATAGTCTTTTCTACAGATTGATTCAGATTTTTTCATTATCTCATATTTAATCTTGTTGAACATATTGAAAATATAACATTCGAAAGTACCATAATCTATTTCTGTTCTTCACTTCATTTCAATTGAAATAACGTCGAAATCAATTCACATAACTGTTTCAAATTTGAATACTAGCTGCTGTGTACCTTTTCAAGCATGTTCGTAATTTTCCCGGTATAACGTTTCGTTTTATTTTCCTTCCGAAACCGGAAGTAAATGGTGTGCTATCAGTTTCTAGCTATGACAATTCGTGTGTTCCCACTCAATTATCACTTCACTCTTAAGATATAATAAGTTCATCTACAGGATGTCCCAAAAATCATGATCACTTAAGAAATGCATATAACTCTCTTATTAATAAAGCTTTATCTAATAATTATTTTTTTTGTTTGGTAGACAAGAGTAGTAAGCTATTTTTCATAATAAAAAGTAGAAAAAAAATTTCTTAATATTAACTTGATTTCGTTTATAGCCATGTTATTGTGTAGTAGGGAGAGTTACCATCTTATATCATAGCTCGTTAGGTAGCTTCGTAGTCTGACCACAGAGATTCAATGTGCCTGCTATGATGAAAGCAGTGTGGTACTCAGAAAGGTCTACTATGATCGTACGATCTCTAACATCGTTATTGTGCGTCATACCTACAGTCATTGCTCTACCAGTCCAGTATGATCCGCTCTGTGTATACCCTATTCAGAATCACGATGAGTGTCCCTGGTCGCATGCATGTGAGCGTGATAGAAGGTCGAGAAAAAACGGAGGGAATGAATTTCAATCAGAAAAAGTTTATTGAGCCAGCAAGAACAAAAAGAAACAAATTTATATCTTCTTTTTTACATAGTTAATATTATCCATCGCACGTTTAATATCAGGATGTGTTGGTGGAAGTGATTTTTGTCGGATAGAAAGCGCCTTTTCTAGAAATGAAAGTGCTTTCGAGTAATCACCCTTGCTGCAATACGCCGTGCCGATGTTGTTGTAGGAAAAAGCCAATGAGGGATGATTCGGAGGTAGAGCTATTTCGCTTATTTTAAGTGCTTTATCATAAAATTCAAGTGCTTTCGAGTAGTTACCCATTTTTTTATATACTACACCGATGTTGTTGTAGGACGTAGCAAAATTAGGATGATTCGAAGGCAGAGCTTTTTCTGTTATTTTAAGTGCTTTTTCGTAAAATTCAAGTGCTTTCGAGTAGTCACCCATGTCGTTATACACTCCACCAATGTTGCTGTAGGAAGTAGCCAAATCAGGATGATTCGGAGGCAGAGTTTTTTCTTTTATTTTAAGTGCTTTTTCGTAAAATTCAAATGCCTTCGAGTAGTCACCCATATCAATATACACTCTACCGATGTTGCTGTAGGAAGTAGCCAAATCAGGATGATTTGAAGGCAGAGCTTTTTCTGCTATTTTATGTGCTTTTTTGTAAAATTCAAGTGCTTTCGAGTAATCATTCATGTTTTTATATACTAGACCGATGTTATTATAGGAAGCACCCAAATCGAGATCATCTTCCGCGAAGTTTTTTTGTTTGATTTCGAGGGACTTTTCATAAAACGAAACTGCTTCTTTGTATAGCCCTTGGTGTTGTTTCACCCATCCAAGCTGATTATAGATAAATGCTTTATCACTGTCGGCAGAGGTCTGTTGTAGTAGTGCCATATACAATTCTTCAGCTTTGCCGAATTGACCTATTTTGAGTAGCAATGTACCCAATCGTTCCCATCTAGTTCCATCTACAACTTCTTCTCGTATGCAGTCGGTTAATCGACGGAGTTGTTGATCGTCATCAGACGTAAGTTGAAGATCCACTTGATAAAGTGGACGATTTTTGTCAAGCTGACGAATGTCAAGAATTCGAAAAATGGTGTGCATGGAGAAGAGGATTTCATCTTCTTGTTTGTAATAAGTGACCTCCCGAATGGATGCAAAAGGTGTCGATGAGATCGTGGGGTCTATGGTCATTTGAAAAAGAATACCGACCATACCGGTTGTTACTAATGCATCTTTAGCAAATTCGAGGGAGATACCTCGATTTTTACTGGTGGATAAAAAGCTATTGAATGATATAAGTCCACCATTATTTTTTTCGAGTTTTTCGAAGTCTACTGTCAATAGTCTTTGTCCTCGAAAGACTAGAAAGGTTTTGCCATGATACAGACTGACCTGTTTGTTGTGTAAGTCTTCAATTTGTCGGTGCACATCACAAAGAAAAAATCCCATTCTTATAATGATGTCACCATCGAGTGTTCGTAATGCCGTATTGAGCATTTTGTACGTGAAGCACTGACGTGTATACCACCAAATGGCCTCTGATGAACGATAAGTACGTTCAAATTCATTGATAACGTTCATTTCTTTGGTATTGTTTCGATATTCTTCTTGGCAAAATGTGACTAAATCTTTGACGGCTTCTTGTCCATGTTTCATATCAAGAAGGATTTCCTTGAATATTTGGGTATACATGAAAGAAGGTTCTAGCTGATTGAGATTTTCCCTAGAATCTTCCTCATTCACACTGACAATACTGATCGATATGTTATCTTGATTGTATTGCTTGACAGCTGTTTGCAATGCTTCACAGATGGGCTTGATTGATGTATGTACACCTTCAATTTTTGTCCAATTTTTGGCCCACGCTTCATGACGTTGTTTGTTATCACAAAAGATGTATATGGCACCTAGTTTTGGCATGTCATGAATGTCTGGTATGAGGTGTTGCCCTATTGAACCAGAGGAGATAACGAATGATATCTGCTCATCGTTTTCATTGAGGCATTGAATACATTCTTCCGCTGTGGTGCAAGAATTCACCTCGTTGACGACACTGCGCAATTGTACGAGTGTGTTTTGACAGTCTTCATTTGTTGGATTAATGTTTCCATCGACCCAGATGACCATGTAATTTTCAGTCATGCGTTGTCTTCGTTGTCCACTCATTTTGAAGATAACTATTGTTCTTCGATCGATAATCGTGTATTGTGAATGATAAATTGTCGTTTGGACAGTGATCACCCTTTTCTATTTATATATTCGATGTCCACGGTTTTTTTTTCGAGACTTTTCTACGTCGTCAAATGTGAATCTTTTTCTTTATTGACACTTAACAACGAACTTCACCTATTTGCAATGGAAAATGGGGTTATAGAGAACAAACGAAAAAGAAAAATCCAACAACTTCATTTGTTTTATGATTATTCTTTCCAACTTTCGTTTGCTTTTCTTCTACAAAACTCACTTGAGTGTCAATACATTGGATACTTTGTCTTTTTTTTCTCGTTCTGATAAGAACGACAAAAAACAACAAAGACATTGTCAGTTTGATTTCTTATTTTGTATATGATTGACATTGTCATCATGTGCATGAAATAACAAGAAAAGTAAATTCAATTTTGATTGAAGCAACAATCGAACAACAGTTTCTGCTTGCAAAATATACTGCACATCATTAACCAATTATTCGGATAGGAAAAAACTATTCACATTGTGCTTAATGCTTAGCGATATGTTTTGTGTTCTGTGGTTACTAGAGTAATTACGAATTGCTTAATTAGATTTCGAATATAATTAAATCTTGAAGTACCTGTTTTAAATTCCAAAAATGAATGAAATAGTTCAATAAGGACTTTTTGTATAGACACAGTAAGCAACCAAAAGTTTTGTCTCATAATTGCAGTTACGAACATTAGTCGTGTCATGTACTAAACAGCTCTAATTCGAGTTCGAACCAATATTCAGAATAAAATTGACCATTGCTCTCTTTGCTATTCGATAAGATAGTTGTCATTTGAATGAAAATTAAATATAAAAATTTATAGTTTGCTTTTAATCGTCGGAGCCATGTATGAATACGAAAGTTTCATTGATATTTGAACTGGATTGAGACTGGTACTGCTAAATTTATATCTTTTTCAATGCGAGCAATTTCATTCTCAGAGTGTACATGCGTTAGTGCAACTAGCAGTATAAATACATCCCATCCCTACACTTGCTGACATGATTTTTGATTTCTATTACATTCATTCAAAATATATGTAAAATAAAAAGAAATGTTGTTTTCTTTTGTTATTTTAATTGCTGATCTTTCATTACTTTCTGCAATTCACAAAGAAATAATATTCAAATTTTATTTGTTTACATTCGGGGTTCGCTCAATTTTAACATGCATCACAATAACAATGAGAAAACTTTTGTACTGTACATATGTGCATCACTAAAACTATGTGTTTATAATAAACATATTTCGATAAAAAACATTAGAACATATGTTTTAATTGAGAACAATGAATATTATTGTCGCAAAATGTGATTATAAAACTTATCGACAAAATGAATTCTGTTTTGCATACATACGAAAGAGAGTCATATATGCTTACATAAAATTGACGAATAATGAAAAGTATCCCTTGAATTTTGTAACTAAAATTGGCAGAGATATTGATAACATGAATGCTGTTTTTTTCTTAATTCAAAAGTAAGAAAACAAACATCATCATAGTAGTGCATGCCGAATGTCTTTTCACAAACACAAAAGCTTGTTTCACGAAAAAACTATTCGCCGTAATATTGATTGTATAATTATTTTGGGTTTTTTTCTCGAAATGTAACTGTGACAAACGGAAAAGATCAACAAAAAAAGTGCATTAACAAGAAACAAACTAACGAAATAAAAACATACACTGATGCAAATTTTATTATTGTTGCCATCGTTTTTTTCTTTCATTCATGTCTGTACAGTGAGTAACAGCGTGACGATAGACTATACAAATAAAAGACTACTGAAGAAAAGTAATATTGTATTCTTCTTCCTTTCTTTCTTTTTTACGGTGTGATTGTATTTCATCAAGAGCATTTTACTACCGATTATCGCTGTACGTCTATCAAGTTGACGTGTTTAAATCAATAAAAATGCACTAAAATCAATTCAATACTGTTCATTACATTACGTTCATTTTGTCTCTCCATGCTCATTGATTCACAATCTTCTAATGCCACAAAAACCTACAGCCTAAGTATACTTAGCATCATATTGAAAAAATTGTTAAAATCAAACAACTGTTCAAGAATCAGTTCTCTAGAGCATTCACTTTTTTGATGTAACAACAATACTTCAAAATTTTTCATGATCTAAACAGAGGTTTTTCAGAAACATTCTTATTTTTTTTTAGAAATGTTTACAATGTGACTGTATACGGTGGGGATATGGTGTAAATACGGCAAAAATGTGGCTATATGCCATCATCTAATATTGGCCGTAAAGACACCATAGCAAAGCATCTGAGTAACACAAATGAGATCGATTTCTGCTATGATCTTCATTTTGTAAACAAATACAAAACAATATGAAATATTTTCCATCAGAGATAAACTTGAATTCTTATATTGTGCTCAGTCAACATACTAAAATAAAATGTGTTGCAGACTGTACCATGAAAATGTGGCGTAGTCGGAATGTATCGTGATCTATTGGGTTATCATTTATTCGCCGTCTTGTTTTGCCCATACAACGGCATATAACCAAGGCGACCAAACATACTGAACTTATGCATTTTCGTATATTCTTTTTTGTAGATTATTTCAGCGCTAACCTTCAAATCTATAACATGTTGAGAGATCGATCTATGATCAAGATTGGACTATCTCAATGTGGTCTGATCAGGATCAAATCAAATCGAGACGGCTGGATCTGAGGATCTTATCGTCTTGTGCTTCAAGAGTAGGTACTAATAATTCATGTTAAACTGAGTGTCGCAAGTTCGCTTGAAGAGAAATTCATAGGAACGAACAGCTCGTATCGCACTTTTATATATCTTATGTTAGGTCACAAAATACGACATATGCGACATTTTTTATTAGTGTGAATATATACTGTTTGTGATTATATTGTGACAACAAATTTGAAAACAAAAATCTGTTGATTTATTATTGGGCAAAGA
>CAJNOL010000364.1:25601-151979 GCA_905250125.1 Rotaria sordida | reverse complement strand
TAAAAATAATTTTTGATCAATGAAATCTAATATTAGATGTTTCTTTTCATTATAACATGCATAAAAAAGCATGACAACACTGATATCATCAACTAATATATCAATCAATTATGCTTGTATGGAACATTTCTCTCTAGCAATGTTCTACTGTTATGAGTTATATCTTTCCAGTACGTTAAAATTTATATTCTATGAGAATACATCAATATGTTCAAAATAGCATAAGAGTTCTTTCTTTCTCTGATGCTACTATTGTTTAGTCTAAATCAACTATTCTTAGAAATTTTGCTCATATGATTGATATATACATATACATTGTATAGGAAGAAAGAAACAAAGATCCTCTTGTTCTTTTTTTTTTCGTCGTGTACCGAGATATTTTGTTTCTTATTTTGTAAATACATCTATAATAGGAAAGCAAATTATATCGTCTGGATGGTTCGAGAAAAACAAAACATTCCTTCCTCTTTCCGATAGATATGCTAAAAGTTATAATAGATAACAGAAATACCATTGACGAAGCATTACTAACAAGTTTTTTCTTTTTACTTTTCTATTGCCTTGTGTTTTTTTTTCTGCTTATACAGATAACTTATTCTGGTTCTGTATAAACCATCTTCATTCTGTTACCATACATAGAATATTGTGGGGAATCTATACGAGTCCTATATATTAGTATAGAATTGAATAATTTTTGGTATATTTTTGAGAAGAAACAAACAGAAAAAGAAATGACAACACCGCATTTTTGTGATCGTTGTGGAGCATGCGGTAAAAGTTTTGGTCGAACAGAATCACGCACAGTATTTAGTAATAAAACTTATCATCAAAATTGTCTTAAATGTGCTAAGTGTCGAAGTCCATTAAGTGGTAATTTTTATCCAACATTAGATGGTTTTACATGTGAACAATGTCATAAACGTATATCAACACGTTGTAAACGTTGTGGAAATACAATAGAAGCAGGTATAAGATATAAATTATATAAAGGACAAGAATATCATCCAGAATGTTTTTGCTGTTGGTCATGTAATTCACAAATAAATGAAGGTGAACAATTTTTTGAATTACGAGGTTATCCACAATGGTATGTTTAAAATTTCATTTCATTGTTTTTCTTTTTTTATTGTTTTATTTAATTATTTGTTTTTGATTTTTTTTTTATAGTATAAAATGTCATTCAGATGGTAAACAAGAATTTGCGGATTATCAGCCAATTGAGCTTCATCAATGTGTTAAATGTCAAAAAGCAATTGAAAAAACACAATCATATTCATATTATGAAGATAATACTTATCATAATGAATGTTTTACATGTAATCGTTGTGGACTTAATCTAGTTAATAAACCATGTCATCGTCTTGGTTCAGCTATTGTTTGTCCAAATTGCAATTAAGAAATATTTATTCAAATAAAAACAATTTATATTATATTTAAACCTGTAGCTTTATATTCCCTTTCTTATTTTATTTAAATATAAAATCAAGATAAAAAAAAAATGCTTAAATTTTGTTTGTGTTCTTTCTCAAAGTTTTGCTATTACTAAAAAACTAATGAAAGAAATCTTTTAGTTGATTAATTCTTTTTAAGTTGGGATGATGTGCATTATATAAACTCTAATGAGCCACGAATACCCTGAATAGAGTTCGAACTATTAGCTTATTGCTGTGGAAATACCACATGTTACAGTTTTTTTTAATGTCAATTCCATGATCCTCTCGGACATTTAAAAAATTGGTTTTTCGAATTTCGACTTGAAACTTTGTACAGAGGCAAACTTCGATGAAAATAATTTATTATGAGAATTCCAGATCTTTTTGTTATTTCTATCGTGTGGTACGACTATGATAAAAACTATATCTTATACATCGTCTATATATACCAGCAGATTCCATGTTCGTATTTCATGATAGGAGCGAATCAAAAGATCTGAGATTTTTATAATAAACTATTTTCGTTTAGATCCATCTCTGTGAAAAGTTTCAAGTCAATATTTCAAAAACCATTTGTCCTAGTGTTCCTGAGGGGGTCACAACATTAATAAAAAAAAACAAAATACCATACAAATGCAGTATGTCAACAGCAATAAGCTAAAGGCTCGAAATTTTTTCAGGATATTCATCGCTTTTTAGAATCTATATAATCTGGAATTTAATGCAGTTAAAAGAATAGACTTATGAAAACATGTAACGTATATTTTAGCATTGAGTTTTTTACTTTTATTTGGCGATCATAATAGATAAAGTAGACGTACAAAGATTTTAATTTTGCTTTTTCCGAAAACGAGACAGGAGAATGTTTCATCAATGAATGGAAATATTTGTAGATAAAATTCAATGCAAATCTCTTTACACTTTTTTTTGACATAGAATATAGACGATTAAAATTTAATAGATCACTTGCAATTTTTCCACAAATAAAAGAGTTAGCGTATTGTTTTTTGTTGAAGATTTTTCTTGATCAGAAGAATCAATACTAATTTTTGTAAAAAATCTAGTCAACAATATTTTTTAGATTTCTGTCTATCGATCGCCAGTTTTGCACATTCATTGATTCATCCAATGATAACTACAATGAGTATCACAATTATTTTATCGTTTTGTAAAAAATTCCTTCGATCCATAAGAATATTAAACTTACGAAAAAAATCCTAGCAACTACTAAAATCTTCATCAACGCAAGTCAATGAACTTTAAAGAAACGTCATCATTCGTCAAAAGACGACAATTCTCTTAAGATTTCTGTTTGTCTTATAAATATATTTATCTGAATTATAAAATCTCACCTGAAAAATTAAGTAATCAATAATTCAGTTTTCTCTGTCATTGAATAATAAATAATCGATTTAACCTTTTTAAAAACTTGCAAATAGGTTTTTATTTTAATTCTTCTTTATTTCCATATATATGTTTTTTTTGTCATTTTTTTTTTGTGTTTGAGAAATAAAATGATGTTAAATGAGAAAGAAACGAATCTTTCAAGTCCGAAATAAAAGACACAAAACAACAAAAAAAAAGAAAAAAGAAAAAAAAGAGAGTACTGAAGTCAATAATACTTTCAGAAATGCATCAAGAAGAACAAAATAACAATAAACAAATGACGACGACGACGACGACGACGACGACGATGATGATGAAGATGAAAAGAGAAAAGATTTTGTTTCGGGCTTTTTTTTTCAATTATACACGAAAGAAAACAAAGAAGAAAAAAAATGAATCCGATACACTGACAAACAGATAAAAACAAAAAAAGAAAAGAAAAGAAAAAGAAATTTCAGTTTAACTATAATTTGACCAATATAATTGTTGTCCAGGTGTTTGTGCACTACCAGCAATTGTTGGTGATGATGATACAATAGTTGATGGTTCAAATAAAGCAGCTGGAACTTCATAAAGAGTTTGTGGTGATGATGTACCAGGATTTAATGTTGCTGATACATTTGTATTTGATGTTGTTGATGCTAAATTTGCAAGACTAAATTGTGAAAATATATTTGATGGCCATGTTGTTGCTGTTGCACCTGTTGTTGGTGTTATATAAATTGGTTGTTGAATTGTTGATTGTTGTGCTAATGGATAATATATAACATTTGACCTATAAAAAAAAAGCAAAATAAAACCAAAAATTTAATATATATTTTCTTTTGATAAATTTTTTTCTAGGTTTTTTTTTTGTCCTATAAAATTTATAGTAAAACTAAAAGAAAAATAGATCATCGAAGTCAAACCAAACACAAACGAGAGCCAAAAACAACAAACAAACAAACAAAATAACACACGGGGTAATGAAAAAAAAAACAGAGAGCTTTTATCATGATCATTTCGTTTTTTTTTTTATCTATTTTTAGGGATAAGAGAATCAGACATAAATTGTTACATTCGGTTGAATTTTATAGATATATATATATATATACATTTATATACACACACGGCAAACAAAATGCAAACGGGCAAAAACAAAAAATGAAACACGGTCAGAGCACGCGAAAAACACTCATAAGCACCTTTTTTTCATTTAATTCACTTTGCTGTTCATCCGTTGGCAACACTTTGCATTAGCCTATAGAGAGAGAGAGAAAGACAGGAAAAAAAGAATGCCGCTCTTCATCATTGTGTGTCCCATTGATTTCTTTTAAAATTTGAAGAAGTTAAAAAAAAAAGAAAAGGTGGCAATTGTTTATCCAACTTTCACCTCTCTCTTCTATTATATATACATTAGTTTCTATTCATATAAATGCCATCGGCATAAAATACTTTTCTCTCTGTCTACTCTACTTTCATTTTCGTTTCAATCAAAAAGACAAGGACAAAATGAAACCTAGTTAATCATCATAGTTATAATTGAGTTTAAAAAACAAACAAATGGCTTCATTCTCAACAAAAAAAAAAAGAAGAAAAAAAAAAGAAAAATCTCATTAATAAAAGACAATATCGAAGAAAAAAACAAAAAAATTACATACGGATAAGCTGTAGCTGTTGACTGATATGTCGGCATTCGAGCAAGTACACTATAACCAACTAGAAAAGATAAAAAAAAAAAAGAATATCTTATAAAAATTTATATCATCTCTTTTTTTTTCTTCTTATCATACGTGGTAATGTTGTTGTACGATTTTTTGCACCCATATAAGCTAAATTAACATTAGCACGACGACCATCAATTGTTGGATTTGGATCTTTAACAGCTTCTTCAGCATCTTCTTTACGTACCATTGTTACCTATAAATTATAAGATTTTGTTAATAAATGAAAACGTTCTTTTTTGTTTTTTCTTTAAAAAAAAAACTAACAAATCCATATCCACGTGATTTTCCTGTACTACGATCATTAATAACAACAGCTTCTTCAATATCACCAAATTTTAAAAAAAAAGCTCGTAATGTTTCATCAGTTGTATGATAAGGCAAACCTATATAGAATAGTATAAAAATAATAAATAGTAAAATTTCATTATCATACTAACCTCCGACAAATATTTTTGTAAATGTCGTATCTTTTTGTAAATTGGCTTGCATTAATGGATAATAATTTGGTGAATGAGATTTAATAGATGCAAATCTTGGTGTATAACGTTGACGATGTGTTGAATTTAAAATAGGTGATGATGGTGTTGGTATTGTATGTAACCAAGAATGATAATAATTTGAATTATCGTCACTATTCGGAGTGACTTTTGTAAATGTTGATCTTAAAAGAAACAAAAAAGTAAAAACGAAATACTTTTGTCGTATATGTGATGTAAGTTTCGTGTTTGTTTTATGATAAGGAAGAGTTGTGAAAAGATTGTTTATGTTAAAAATGAAATGAAACAACTCAAAAAAAAAAAAAAGTATTCTCTCTCTCCTTCTCTTTGAGAAACCTTTGATTTTCTTTTTCTTCTTCCTTTTCTTCAATTCAAATAAATGAACCAATCAAATAGAAAAGAAAATTGTTAAATAAAAAAAAAAAGTGAAATAAGTTTACTTACGATGTTGGTCGAATCCGTGAATTGTTATTATTATTATTATTACTATTATTTGTTATAGGTGGTGATAGAGGAAAATATGTAGTATGTTGACGCCAATCATGTCGTGGTGAATGAGATGATGAATACAATAAACGTTGATGTTGCTCCATTATAATATCTATGAATACGATTATCGTTACGTTATTTATTTTGTGCTCTGTTTAAAAGAACGAAAACAAATCATTAGATAAAGATAGATAGGCAGACACAAGATATAGACGAAGACGAAGACGAAGAAACAAAAAACATGCTTTTCCGTCGTCGGATTCAACCTGCATGTATATATATATATATATATATATAAATAGAGAAAAAGTATATTCGATTATAAAAATAAATCGAAAGAGAAAATTAATTTAAAGTCTAACAGAATTTTGTTTTTCTTTTTTTTCTCTTATTTTAAACACGTGATTGAGTCGAATTAGTATTCGACATGTATATTTTACCATGTAAATATAATATATATGTATATATCACGATCACCTTTATTTTTTCGATAATATATAGACATAGAATAAATATCGATTGTTATCTAGTTAAGTCATTTTAAGAAATTGATTGAAAGTTTTCTGATAAAAACTAATATCCAAATGAATATACAGAACGGTTCCCAAAATTATTTGATCAGATTATATTTAAAATTTTTTTCTACTGCTATAAACATTAGTAAGAATGTAAGTAATGATTTGTGTCGAGAATTTTGATATCCAATAAACATTTTTAAATATGAAAATAATTGCTAGGTTTTCAAAGATATGGTCTCTAGAAAACCTTGAAACTCAGATTTTTCATTATTTGGAGTTTTCAAATAGAATTTTGTTTGAATTATTCCGAATGATAGAGTAAGCAATTCTCTACAAAATTAAACATCTTACAGAAGGCACAAAAATTATGTTTTTATATGAAATATCAGAAAAAAGAATTCTGCACCTTTCGTAAGATTGATGCATCTCAGTCAAAAAAACATTATAGACAACTGGAAGTTATTTCATTTTGTAAAGAATTGTTTGTTCTATTACTCTGGAAAATTCAAATAGAACTTTATTTGAGAATTTCAAAAGATGAAAAACTTGGACTTCGAAGTTTTTCAGAATTCTTATCGAGAACAAAATAAATTCTCTGTAAAAATCACTATTTGAATTCTTCTTTGCGCTAGCAACAGTGGCAAAAAATAAACCTAGGTCGAATAATTTGTGGAGATATTGACATCGAAATAAATTATATAGAAAATTCAGTTTTGCATTTTGTAAAAGTAAAATACTATTTCGACATTCTGAAATGAGTTCATGATTATTAGGCACATAAATTAATGAAAAAAATCTCTCTTTGTGGACCCGAAAATTTCAAACTTTTCGTTTTTAATATTTATTGGTTATTAAATAGCTTGAAGCTTACTCTAATGGATGAGCTCATTTCGAGAAGTAACATGCAGTTTTTCATGCTCAACAAACGTGAAAAATACGAAAAAAAAAAGAATATTTTAATTTTCTTTTCGCTTTTTTATCGAAAACAATTTTCTCCATTGAAATTTCGAAGTTCCTCCCTTTTTGCTTCTCATGTACTACAACCTTATAGGGCTGTTTTCTTTTCATTGCCCGATCTTACAAAGATTGCACCATGTCAGAAAACATGTTTTTTTTGCATAGAGCTTCAAGTAATTTGACTCTCTTGAGTCAACAATTCAAGATGTTTTTGACGAATAAAAATAAACACGCATTCTAATTTGTTTATAGATGGTACAGCAAATATTTCAGCTCGGTCGTCTATAGTGAAATGAAGGAAAGAGAGGAAAACTTTCAATCATTGGGCCCACTCCTCTATCGTTGGGAAAAGATTATCTGAGAACTAGGCGTCTAACAGGACTTTTCTTACACTCAATGAGATCTAATTGTCCTAAAAGGTTCAAAATTTTTCGTCAAAATATTCTTAAGAATCTCTGACAAGGGTCTGGGTATCCTTAAATCGACCGGTTTTGTTTTGAAAATTGTAATTGTTTATCAATAAAATTTCTGAAAAGGAAAAATTTTGTAAAAATTTGATCGATGATCAACTCAAAAATTTGAATATGACAAAGATAAGTGTAATACATGACATGTCTCATTCATTTACATCAATAGTGCACTTTATTTAAATATTTCTTTTTGTTTCTGTACAATTGAATATACATATATATATATGACAATTCAAATATTCAGTTCATTTTAATTTTTAATATTCTTCTGTGATTGTCTATCAATAAAAACTGCTTCATTTTCCATACATACATAAGTCATTCGATTAAATTCATCAAGTTCATATTGACTATCAAATGAACTCATTGAATTTGTTGATTTTATTAATGGATATTGATTTAATAATGGTACAGATATTTTAAGTATTTCAATATTATTATATTGTTCATTAATACAATTATTTATTGAATGAGATATTTGATGAAATTTAACTAATAATGGTAATTTTATATCACTATTAGATTTTAGTAATGGTATATTAACAGATAATTGTGTTGGTGGTTGTCCATTTAAATTTCTATGACGAGTAGAAAATTGATGTGATATTTTTTGTTGTTGTTGTTGTTGTTTTATATCTGAATTTAATTGTTTATTCCATGTCCATGATGGTATATGTATTAATTGATTTGATGGTATATGATATGCTGGTTGTTCATCAATATAATCAAGTGTATGATATGGTGCTTGATTCCATAAAGAATTTGTTAATTGTTGTTCAGTTGAATGTTGAATTGTAACTATAACATCATGATGTATAATTAAAGAATTTTGTTTTTGTATTGAATAATTCATAGATGAAGAAATTTGAGAAGATTTTTTTTTTAATAAAAAATATATTATAAGAATTATTATAAGACAAAATAAAATAAAACAAATAATAAGAATTAATCTATGTAAAAAAAAAAAAAAAAGAAAGTCATTAAATAAAACATTACCCAAGTCCAAACTTTCTTTTTTTTCATGTATCTAATATATTCAGATCTGAAGATATGTAGATATTACATGACTGTCTTGTTCAAGAAGTTTATAGACATGAAAAAAAAAGAGAAAGAAGTTCAACTCGGGTAATCTCTTACATAATGATAATATGAAATGAATTATTATTTGTTTTTTTATGATTTATTACATGTAATGTCATTTCAAATTCTAACTTTTCATTTCCATCATCACCAATACATATATATTGACCTAATATAAGAATAAAAAGAAAAGAAAAGACTTTCAGTTTTTTGTTGTTGTTGTTTTTTTTTTGATTAATCAAACCTTGCATTTGTTCAGTAATATTACTTAAGAGAATTGTCCGATTATTTGATATTTGATATTTAGGTTGGTATCTTTGATAATACCATACGTATTTTAAATATTCTTTAGAACCATCAATTGGACCTAAATATGAATAACAAATAATACAAATGATTGAAGACATTCATCGGAGTCAATTTCAATTTTTTTTATTGAAACTAATGTTCGCACTAATGTCGATAAATCAACAATAGATTCTCAGAAGATAATCATTTGTTAACATTTTTGATGATTTTCATCACCTTTTTTTTCAAACAAAACAGCCAATCTTTTTCTCGGTTTATGCTTTTTTTGATCGCGCTTCCAAGAACTTTCGAAGAAACTTCATTAATTTTTATTTTTGTTTGAAAGAGCATGGAAAGTTGCTATGTCTATTTTTGAATTAAGTTTTATTTATTATTATATATAAAAAAAGTACTTGTATAAATAGATGAACATTTTTCTAGTTATTATATTTTTCATCCTTTTCTTTTACATAAAAAAAATGGATTAAAAAAAAAGGTACTACAATTTGTCATGTTTTTTCAAATTAAAAGAATCAAGTCGATAGAATGAGAACCTATGGAAAATTTCGAACTACCAAACAAGGTATTTGTAACTTTAAATATCAAACTACTGACGGTTCTAATTAGATTCGAATCGCATGGAAAGGTCAACTTTAATGTTTTTTTTTGTCTTATCAATGAGAATATCCAAAGAATAAAATTCATATTTTTATTAGTGTTTCATATATGGATGAAGAAGATCGAAAATATCATCCTTGACCATTTAAACTACTAAAGTTACAATAGAATTTTAATTATTAGGACGATAAACATCTAAAATGGCCTAAAAAAAGCTAATCACATGATTACTAAAAAGTTTGGTAAATAATTATTATAAAAAAAAAAGATTCTTTACAATGTATTTGAATAGTTTGTCCTTGTTCTATAATAATATTTCGAATATGAATAATATCATTTGTAAAAAACATTTCACGATATGGAATGAGTTTTGTTTGACATGTTCCTAATATTTGAATATCTTTTTTCCATGGATTATAAAATGAATATAAATTAATTGTTGTAAATAAAACATTAGTTTGTATTAATGAAATATTATTAATATAAATTATATTTTCTAATATATATTCACATGTTTTACCTGAAGATTTTATTTTTGTTATTTGTTGATTATTTGTAAGAAAATTTTTTTGATAAAATTTTATACTTGTTTGATAAATATTTTCTTCAAATAAATATGCACGACAATCATAAATTAATAATTGTCTTAATATTTGAATATTTAAACGTGGATGAAGATAAATTTTTTCTGTACATGTTAAAAATTGATTTAATGAAAATATAGCAAAACGTGTTTGTATTGAACATATAATTGAATAATTATAAGAATTTAAATAAATAAATGAAAGAAAAACATGTGAAAATAATGATGATGTTATATTTAATAGAATTGTATCACTTCCATATTCAACTATAATTGGACAAATATTTATAAGACAAATATAAGATGAATCTTCAATTTCAAAATTTTTTAGAAAAATTTTTATACGTTGAATTGTACGATTACCAAAGAATTGTTCATCAATAAGTTGAATATCAATCTGAAAAAATTTTTATTATACAAAACAAAAAGAACGAATATTATTTACTTGATATGCTGATTGACAATGAATACAATCAAGTGGTAATAATGGAATTTTTATTTGAGACATATCATTCAAAAATAGATAGTTTATATGATTTGATTCTTCAAAACAATTTTTGTATGCTGAAGTTAATATCAATATAAATAATACATTATAAATAAGCAATAATTGACTATTCATTGATAGATTTTCTTTTTCTTTTTATTGTTCTATTTTCATTAGCGGTTCTCGTCTTTGTTTATTCTCATTTCGATAAATAAAAATAATCATGAATACAAATACAAACACACACACACACACACACACACACACACATGGTCTTTAATAGTTTATTAGAAAATCATATGAATTTTTATTGTTGATTTTCATTAGTAAAAGTAGTTGATTTATACAATCATCGATCACGTATAATACCATCTGTTTTTAATTCAGCAGTACGTCCTGGTGAACGAATATCTATATCAAGAAAACGAACGTTGTCGATTGTTGCTCTTGAATTTATAGGTTGTGATCTTGTTGTTATATCATTTGTTCTAACTGTTGCTTGCGAATTACCACGACCAGCATTGAGTGATATATTAATATCTAATACTAATGAACGTGGTTTATTAGAACTTTGATTTGTTGTACCATAAACTTTGCTTGAACCTTGTCCTCTTTCATAAGAATTCGTTTGTTGGTTATAGTTTTGAGTACGATTAGAATCAACTGAAATTCGATTCCGATTCTGAACATCATCTGAAATTCGATTCCGATTCTGAACATCGTCTGAAATTCGATTCCGATTCTGAACATCATCTGAAATTCGATTCCGATTCTGAACATCATCTGAAATTCGATTTCGATTCTGAACATCATCTGAAATTCGATTCCGATTCTGAACATCATCTGATTGTCGGCCATATGAATCTACTCTTCTGGCTTGGTATGTACCACCTGCACTTGGTTTTTCATCTTCAAAACGACTGTTTATCTGTCTTCTTGGAGTGTCAAAAGAATATACACTATTTGAATTGAACTCATTTCGTCTTTCATTACCTCCGTCATAGAAATCTTAATTTAAGAAATTAAAATAAAATATCTTAACAAATAATCAATTTACTTTGTGATGAACGTGCCATAGTTAATGTTGATAATATATTGTAATTGTTCTTATATACGTATGACTAATAACGTTGTAGTAGTAGATTTAGGAATGAAAAAAATGTCGATATATGAAACAAAAGCGGTTTTCTTCATAAATAATTTCAGAGATGTATACATAAGTTAACGACAATACAAATACTGACGCCTCTTCGTTGTCTTATCAAAGAAGAAAACAAAAGAACAGTGTAAAAAAAACCAAGTTAGATAAGATTAAATTTATGTTTATAGCAGTTAAAATATACGTAAATTTTCACATCACAGTGTGTCGATTCTTTGTTTAAATATTTTCATTTATATTACATTTTCAACATTTGACAATTGAGTGATACAATGTAAAATTTTCAACTGTGGTAGAGCATGTGCTTACAATAACAAAACTTCAAGGTATCTACAGGAGAGGATAGAAGTAGATACCTTTTAATTATTGTCTTTACATAAAACATTCTTATGAAAACAAAAACTTCTTTTATATCAATATCGTATTGTGCGTGCATTTTATAACATGGTTTACATAATTGATAAGAGATTTTGTTATTTTTGTTTTATCACATGTTTTACAATTTTGTTGTTTTAAATTAGATTTATTTTTATTTACAAAGAAAAAAAATGTGAATGTAAATTTTATTGTTAATAAGAAAACAAAAAGATAAGAGAAAATGAAAAGCAACAAAATTTGACAAATACCATAGAATACATTTTGTTCATGATTATTAAATTGTCATTTTAATCAAGGACATGAAAACAAATTATTATTATTCTTAGTATGATTAAGATAAAAACTAAGATATTTATGTATCATACGCTATTCTCAAAAAATGATGAATGTTTTATTATCTTCATTACGCATATTCTTTACAAAATATGTCTTAGTCATCATTGAGATAACAATTTAAATTTGTCATCAATAACACAACATATTCTCTATTGCGACATAAAACATCTTTATACATCATAAATGAACTTCACTTAAGTTAAAAAAAAACTAAAACATCGATTATTTTTCGCGCAATAATCAGTTAAATCTTAAGACAAATAAAAAAATTTCTTTTTTCAAGTAATTAATCATCGTCATTCGTTTACTTGATGTTCATTTTCCTGACAATACTCTATCTATCATTGATTATTAATCATAATCTAACAATATTTTGTATTAATGAAAGTAAAAGAATAACCTTGAACTTTTGTTGACATGCTAACTCACAAATGAGAAAAAAATGTACCTAACCTTGTTATTATAGTAATAATATCTTTCATATTACATAGATTTCCTTCTTATCAACGATCTGTTGAATATTTTTGAAATATTTTACATACTGACTCTAGATCTTAAGTCATTAATGTCTATTTGTCTCGAATCAACCGTCCGATAGCTTGCTGACTACGTTGTGACATACACGTACTCTTGTGGCTAGTATATGGTGAGTTGAGATGTATGGAAAGCTCAAGAATTTGAGCGCAAGAGCTCTATCTCAGGCCAGTTTTCTGTTCAGAGTTACAGCTAGTATTAGTTGTAGAAAATATATCAGGCTATTGAGTCTATCGCTAGGCAGTGCACCATACCGCAAGGTAATCGAATGACAGGGGTATTCTTCCTTCCTTCAACATCTGTCAATTTGTTGTTGTTCTAAATAAATCTTCTTGAGAATTATTATTATTATTATTATTATTTTATTCTCATGAGCATAACATTGATTAATAATGTCATCATTTTTCGTACTTATGTCAATATGTCATATTTTATCATAAGCTAAATCTTCTCAATTAAATTGATCCGAAGTTCAATAGTATACATCTTTATTATATTAATAATTATAATAATCATCTTATATTATAAGTCTAAGCCAAATTATTTGTTTTCAAACTTTTTCTATATATATATATATATATATACGCATGTATGTATGAATTAGAAAACTAAAATTTATATAAGATATTATATACATATTTGTAATCATTTAGCTTTGCTTTTCATTTTGTTTTTGAACATAGAAGAAAAAAAAGAAAAGAAACGAACTGTTTCTAAATGTTTATTAATATTATATTATATGATTTATTGTTGTGCACAACTTTGTCGTTTATGATTGCTGCGTTGTTCTTTGTGGGCAGATAAATTTGGATCGGATGAACGACGTGTTAAATCAGGATTATGTGCTATACTAATATTAGCCATATTCAACAGACGTTGGAAGGCATTAAGTACAGATTCACGTTCATGACATGTTGTTTCAATATGATCTGTTGACCATTGATCACGTACAATATTGTTAACATAGTCTTGATTTACTTCACGTAAATTAATATCAACATCACATTTATTTCCAACAATAACCATTGGTATAGAATTTGGTGTTAAGTCATTTTTTACTTCAAGAACAAGTTGACGCATTTTTTGAGCTATATCAAATGAATATGCATCATTAACAGCATAAACAATAAGAAATGCATCTCCACGAGCTATAGCAAGACGTCTCATAACTGGAAATTCATCAATACCAGCTGTATCTAATATCTCCAATATAATATGACGATCGGCAAGTGCAATTTCTGCACTATACATTTCATCAACAGTTTCTTTATGATCAGTTACAAATTTTTCTTGTAAAAATTGTTGACATAAACATGTTTTACCTATAAGAAAAGTGAAAAGAAATTAATTACTAAAATAATTTACATTTGTTTCTTCAGAATTGTCTGTCTACAATAATGTATAAATGATAGCAATATGAGGAAATATTTTCATGAAGTAAATACAAAATTATCTGTAGGTTTTTCGTTTTTTTTTTCTGCTAAGAAAATTTCGATCAAGTACTAACCAACTTTAGTAGCGCCAAGTACAACAATACGAAGTTTTTCATCGCGATTATCATGATCAATTGTTGCTGCTCGTCTTGAATGTAAACTATGACGTTGATTGTGACCAGAGGCATAATTACGACGAGAAGTTGAATTCGTTGATAACCGTGCTCGATCATCATTAAGTTTTAATGAACCTAATTCATCAGATAGGCCCGATGTCATTGAAGTTAACTATCTGAATTTTTAGTTGAGTTACATACGAAAGAGAATAACGGTTAATGAGTGTATCAAGAATTCATAGACATACTAATAGGATGTGCGTGTTCAATCAATATGGACTGACATTTTTAAAGGAAAAAGCTCATGACAATCAGACGAAATATATATATATATATATATATAGCAATAGATAGAAAATAACAATCCAAGAAAAAAAAAGCAGCTGTGAAAAAGAAAATCTCTATTTTTTTTTCTTTCTTTCCGTTTTGTCTTGATCTATCCGCTTGGCATGCAGCATATTTTTTTTGTCTCTTTCATCGTTTTTATTTTTTATGACATGCATTACACTATTGCAATTGGCATGTTCAATTTCGTCTTATCTTTTTTTTCCTCTTGTATTTATAAATATATGACTTCAAACCTTACATACACCTATTAATTCCATAAAGACTTGTTATATTGTATGGTTATTGAATTTCTCTGAAAAAATATTGAAAATAACTCGAGAAAAAAAAGAGAACAAGAAAAAGACTTTTCTTTCTTTTTTTTTTTTTGCAATTAACTTAACTTGCATGATGATGAAAAGATTATTCAAGTTAAATCAACTGGGATTCATTTTCCTGTCGATGAAGGAGCTGGGCAGTAAATGCCGAAAGCAATTAGATAGGTTTCTTGAGTTGTCAATCTTACATATAAAAAACAAAAAAATGTAAATAGTACTACATTTAACTAAAGAAAATGTATAGAATCATTAAACAACAAATCTATAGATTTTTTTATACTTTAATTCATTTTTATATTCTCTCTCTCTCTCTCTCTTGCTCTCAATTTTATAATCGGATCTATTCGTTTAATTTCTTTTCTAATTTGACATAGTTCGAGTAGAGTGGAATATAAGTAAGATAATTATCTATTTCTTGATTATAGAGCAAAAAGAAAAAGATTTCCTTTAATGATATTCTCTCATTTCCTCACGCATATTTCAACAAGATGTAATATTTTCTTGTCAGTTTTTACCTTAATTATTTAAAAGAGCAATAATTCCGGTATTTTGTTACTAAAGACATACCTGAAAAAAAAAACATCTAAGAAAGAATATTCAACAAAACAAGGATTATATGATGTAAAACAATTTCACAGATTTTGTTTCAAGCATTCATTTATATTTTTCTTTATTCTCTTTTGTCAATAGTTCAATGTGTAATAAATAATTATCTATTAATGGAAAATCTGTGCATGAATGATTTTCTTTTTTTCTATTCATATTACATATCAACTTATTATTATTTTTATTATTATTTGAACATGAAAGATGAATAATCTGTTTTCGATTGATTAAAATCGAATAGGTTAGATTTTTTTCCCTTCATAGAGATTTACATATGAAATAATTTATACTATTATTGTCACTTTTTTCTTTTATCATTGTCCATTTTTTTACATGTTAAGATACTAACTTAATTAAAGAACAAATGTTGCCGTTCATGATATAAAGTTGTCTAAAATACAAAAAACAAAGAGAGAAAATCATTTTTTCTTCTCACTCTATGAAATTTATCACTTGAAATAAAAGATATATTAACACGTAGCAAAAAAAAAAAACTCGAAAATAATAAATTTTATATGATTGCTTAAAATACCTTGACGTATTCCTACATTACATTGAAATATTTAATCATGTTAATGAGTAAAAAATTCTTGTTTTCTATTTTTGGTACATATATATTATTGATATATGCAAGATGAAAAACTAAGCGATTTTTTATTTTGAAGAGAAGCTTCGTGCATATTGATTATATACAAACAATAGTTACAATAATTGATTTGCATGATGTAAATCGGAAGTGTTGTCATACATCCCACATGATTAACAAGAAGCTATTTCAGATTGCACAGATAATTAGTTGTTAAATATATGTTTATATATTTATTTAGAAAATGCATATGAGAACATTTTTCTTTCTCATGAGATTTGACAGTACAACGAAAGTAAATGTCTTTAAGAAGTTGAACTTTCATCCTAATATAATCATGAATATTCTCGAAGTTTTCAATTAGTCAAAACATTCTTTAATAGTCGTTCAACAACAACAACAACAACAACAACACGGCAATCTTGTTTAACAGTTACAAATTGAATGTATCTCTGGGATTAATGGTAAAATTTTTCTAAACTTTATTTTAACGAAAAAAAAAAACAAAATTCATATTGAAGAATTTTGGATTTTTTTATAGAAAAATTGCATCTTTATTCCATAATAAAACTATTTATAGTTCATCATTATATTTTCAATCATAAATCTCAACATTGTCATTAATTTTATTATTACAACTCAATCTTTTTATTAATAGATTTTGCTTAGATCGATTTAGAATATTGATATACTAGTAAAAAGTATTTCTTAAAATGATGATATTTCATCTATATCTTGTTCAATAATATTCTTCTCATCATCATCATCATCATCTGTTAATGGTAATGAATCATCTGATTCTATTTTGGATTTTTGTTCATTTGTTTGACTCTCATCCGAAGAATCCATCGATTCTTGATCATCATCAACAACAGTTGAATCAACAATAAATGGTAGAATAATAATTAATATAATCGATCCAATAATGAAACCAATTATAATCAATGCAATACATATAGAAAAAAATTCTTTCATTACTTCATTTTGTTTTTGAATAAAATTCTATATTAATAATAATAATTAATTATTAACATATATATATGAAATTTAATCTACCTTATCAATAGAACATAGAATACTTGGTAAAAGACATAAAAGAATAAAGAGACTATTGAAGCAATACATTATTTTACCTAGTTGTCAAGTACATCACTATCGCGCATTGGTTTTTCATTTCGAAAAAAAAAAAATTTTTTCCAAGAAAAAAAAGCAGTGTACGATTCATAAACATTTGCTGATTTATACAATATATATGTATCATAATGAACTTACACTATAATCCATAAGAATAAATAAATAATATAGATCTCATTGAGAATCAGAAGTTTATTGGAGGTCTTTTTTTTCAAGACCTTAGAGAAATTTATTAGAAATGATGATATTTTTTTGACTATTTATAGAAAAAAAAATGAGGATAAAGGATAAGTTACGATGTGCTATATACTATCGAACGATAAGTTTCAACATTTTGACAAATCTAATAAACTAAAAAATACGTTTTAAAAGTCGATGGTTTGTTTTTCGGTCACATCTCACTATCTTTCTTCTTATCCACTGATCATAATCTCATTAAACTTCTCGTGTCAACTTAATAATCTTTTTTTCTAAATCAAGCTAGTACCTTTATTTATGTAAAATTGAATTATAAATAGATACGAAATACAATAAAAAAAAAATTACTAAATCAAAGTACGCTCAAGCTTTAGTACGTCTTAACATAAGTCAGAATATCAAAGATAGTTAATTTTGTTCATACGTATATCCGTTTTCTTTTGTATTATTTGTCAGTTTGAGTCGTATTTCAAATTAGAACACTGCATTTTAGGGATCGATTCCACTAACGACCGAACGTAATGTCATTTCAACTTAACAACAAAAAAATCTCAAATATCAACACAATGCAATCGTCAAGTTTTTTCGATGAGTTTCTATAATACTAGTTTATTCCTATAAAATCAAATGTATACCTTATTAAATTGTAAACTTAACTATAACTACATGAATTGTTTATAATTATTCTTAATCAATTGATTATTATTTGTTTTTTAATTGATGTTCAATAAATTCGACATAATATATTTATAAAAACTTCAATATTCATCTGAAGATTATCAAATCTAGATAATCCAAATAAATCCATTGTGAATTAATTAAGATTTAATCAATATTCGAAATTAAAATAAATTATATAGTCTATCATCAGTAATGGTATATTTTTCAAATATATAATCACTTGAATCTCTTATGTATACTCCTGGGCAAAAGTCTTTCTCTCTCCCCCATCATTTTTTTTTTTGTATGTTGAACTTGTTCGTACTTAAGTCAATTCTAATTATAAGGATGGCTTTAGTACTTGATTTTATTATCATATATCATTGATTACGATTTGTTTCGAAAAACACTATACGTCTTTCAATATAATCAATCACCACTACAAATAACTTAGGGACAAAATGCTTCGTGACTGAGGTATTTCTTTTTTCGATTTTTTCTGAATCAAAAAAAGAAATACCTCAGTCACGGAGCATTTTGTCAACTGCGTCATTTGTAGTGGTGATTGATTATACTAAAAGATGTAAAGTATTTATCGGAGCAAATCGTAATCAATGATACATCATATTAAAATCAAATACACTTAAGCCATCTTTATAATTAGCATTGACTTGAGAAAAGACAAATTCAATATACGAAAAAAAAATGATGAGGGGAAGGCGAGAAGACTTTTGCCCGGGGATGTGTGTGTCCCATGACGATGATTCCGAACACCGGAAAGTGTAATAAAACGGCGTCATTTTCACCACACAAGAATAAAAAGCAATATCTTTCATAGAGAAATTGTCAGCTTTCATCTCGTTCATTTCGCATTCAACCATCATTCTTTATACATCAATCACAAAATCCGGATGTTAGAGACCTAATTTTTTTCTTCGTCTTAAGTTCGACCTTGAAAAAAAAATCATTTCAACTAACGCTCTTAACGGATCTGTCAAATGATACTAACCATCATATTTGTTCTAATTCTAAATTATCAAAAAGAAACTTTCAAATTTTCATACAAAAAAAAAGCTTCTAAAACATAATACAAAAAGTATAGCAAAATACATAATTCCTTTTTGAACACAAGTTCATATAAGTCGATTGCTTATTTTCTCTTTATTAGTAGTGATTCTTAGTTGTATTGAATAAATTATTTTTTTTTTTCAATATTCTATCATGTATTCGATGTTTTTTTAATTGATATGTTATGAGGAAATTACCTATTGAGAAATCAACGAAAAAGTATTGCGTTCATCTTCCTAAACTTTTATTCTAAAGAAAAAATAAAGAAGATAGGACTGATAATAGAAAAAGGAATAATACTAATAATAATAATTGTGTTCTTAATTGAACATATATTCAATGATATTTTGCCCATTTATAATGTTCTAAAAAAACGATACACATATAATAATAAATATTTTAAATAGGGATTCTATACTTCTATCAGGTATAGCAAAGAAAACAAAATTAATTAATGAAGCAACAGCAAATATTTGTGTATACCAAATAAGATTTGGTTTCTTATTATCCAAAAAAGCACGATAAAATTTCCAAAAAGCTAAAAATATTTTATTTTATTTTATTTATTTAATTCAATTATAATAGAACTTACTTCGAATACCACCTTGATAAATACCCATTGGAGTTTTATCTCGTCGAGCAATCCATGCAGGAATATCAACTAATTTAACGTCACCAAAATGAAGATCACCTTAAATAAAAAATATCAAAATACAAGAAAAATTATGTATATATATATATTTTTTTTTTTGAGAAACCAACGTTTTCCATAATAACGCCATGGACAATAAGGTCCATGTATACGTGGATTAAAATCATGTGGATATTCATTAAATACTTTAAGATATTTAGCCAAATTCAAATATTGTAATGGATCCCATCGAATTGCTATACGATCGGGATTACCGGGAATAATTGTTTCATTTGTTTTACTATACCAAGTATCATTCATACCGAATAGTTCGATTTAAAGCAGTAAAAAAAACAAAAAAAGAAATTTTTAAGAATGTCTTATTACGAAAACCATTATTGCCATTATTTTGGTTGTATCTATGCTTCTTTTATCACTACCAATCAGAAGATAAAAGCGCTATGTTCTATGTATAAATAATAATAAACAAACGAAAATATTAACCTCTAAAAAAACAGAGTACCTTGTCAAAAGGAAGAAAAAATTATTGTTGTCATTTATACTTGTATAGATAACATAATGTACCTATGTGAGTTTATTTAAGTTTGTAAAATATGACATTGCTGAATATTAGTTCATGTAAGTTAAATTTTATTTATTTCGTTATCTCGTCATCTTATTACATCATTATAGAATTCGTTTTAGTAGATTGTATATTTATATTTAAAATTAAAAAAAGAATAGATTTATAGGAGTGATGTTTCATCTGAATGATTTAATAATAAAGAAGACGTTTGGAATGACAAAAAACTTTGGAATAGAAGAGCGAAAAAGAAAGCACGTCTATCAACAATAAACACACAACACATAGGAAAATATACACACACATAGGCGTAGAGTGTTGAGCACATCGATAAACAATAAAAAAAAAAAAGAATTCATTTGTTTAAAAGCATTTTCTGTGAACAATTGATGGACCTGATTCATCATATTCTTGTTTTGAAATCCACATTTGTTGAAATGTTGATAATGATGCTAAAATTGAACCACCAATCCATACTGAATATTTTCGTTCAGGTGGTGCAATGATTTTAATTTTCATTGTTGATGGTGCTAATGATGTTATTTCTTTTTGCATACGATCAGCAATACCTGGATACATTGTTGTACCTATGTAATAATATTAATCATAAATAAATAAATCAACAATTTAAAATTTTCTTACCTCCAGAAAGAACAGTATTAGCATATAAATCTTTACGGATATCAATATCGCATTTCATTATTGAATTATATGTTGTTTCATGGATACCTATTATGAATAGAAGAATAATGATAGAGTATATAAAAACAAAAAAAAACAAGAATTGTTATTTTAACTAACCAGCTGTTTCCATGCCAAGAAAGCTTGGTTGTAATACAGCTTCTGGACAACGAAATCGTTCATTACCAATAGTAATGACTTGTCCATCGGGTAGTTCATAGCTTTTTTCTAATGATGATGATGATGCAGCTGTAGCCATTTCTTGTTCAAAATCAAGGGCAACATAACATAATTTTTCTTTTATATCTCGAACAATTTCACGTTCAGCTGTTGTTACAAATGAATAACCACGTTCAGTTAAAATTTTCATTAAATAATCAGTTAAATCACGACCAGCTAAATCAAGACGAAGTATTGCATGTGGTAATGCATATCCTTCATAGATTGGTACTGTATGTGTAACACCATCACCTGAATCAAGTACAATACCAGTTGTACGACCCGATGCATATAATGAAAGTACAGCTTGAATAGCAACATACATTGCTAAATAAAAATAAAAATAAAAAATAAAAATAAAAATATAGAAATGTAAATAAATGATTAATATTACCTGGTGTATTAAATGTTTCAAACATAATTTGTGTCATTTTTTCACGATTTGCTTTTGGATTAAGTGGTGCTTCAGTAAGAAGTACAGGATGTTCTTCAGGTGCAACACGAAGTTCATTATAAAAAGTATGATGCCAAATTTTTTCCATATCATCCCAATTTGTAACAATACCATGTTCAATTGGATATTTTAATGTAAGAATTCCACGTTTTGATTGTGCTTCATCACCAACATAAGAATCTTTTTGACCCATTCCAACCATAACACCTTGATGACGTGGTCGACCAACAATTGATGGAAATACAGCACGTGGAGCATCATCACCAGCGAATCCAGCTTTACACATACCACTTCCATTATCAATAACAAGTGCTGCTACATCGTCGTCACACATGTTTGCTGTTAACTGTTAGAAATAAGAATGTTGTTGAATAAAAAAATATGTGTATGTGTGAGAACTTTAGAAAAGACTTGCCTGAAATGCAGATAGTTTGCTGTTGTGTTTCGACTTATATACACAGCACGGACGAATATAGTGTTTCTTCTCTCACTCTTTTCTTATTCATCGTCGACTTGAAATTCTATTTGTATTGCCATATAAGGACATTCGAGGCGAACGTTCGAACCAATGAAGAAAATGCAATGGATTGAAGAACGCAAACGAGAGTGAGGAGGATGCATACACATACGAAGACAATGAATGTAAGCTACTCTTTAGTCATGTTCGATAGTAAAAGACATGCTTACTTACGGTAGAACAACGACAAATATGGTCATTGTATAGAAAGATTACCCATCACATCATCAACAATAACATAAAAATAAAATAGATAACATATAAATGAGTAAACATAATGAAAAATAAAACATTATCATCTATATTCTTTTCTCATTGAAAAAGGAAAAGAAAATTCTCGAAGAAATTTTAATATATCTGTTTATACAGAATGTATTTATTTTTTCAGATTAAACTTCATTAAAAACATAAAATAAAAAAATAAAAATAAAAATAAGGATATGGGTATTCTTGAAAAAATTGCCGATATTGAAAAGGAAATAGCAAGAACACAAAAAAATAAGGGTACAAATATATCAATCTATACAATTTAATTCATCAAAAGATATATTATTTTCTAGCAACTGAATATCATTTGGGTTTATTGAAAGCAAAATTAGCAAAATTTCGTCAAGCATTAATGGAAGGCGATGCTAAGAGTGGTTCTGGCAAGGTTCGATATAACGAAGATCTGAAGAAAAAAAAACATTTTATTTATTTTTCGTGTAAATAATTCTATAGGGTGAAGGTTTTGATGTTATTAAATCCGGTGATGCACGTATAGCTCTTATTGGTTTTCCATCAGTCGGAAAAAGTACATTATTAAGTACAGTTACACGTACTGAATCAACTGCTGCTTCATATGAATTTACAACATTGACTTGTATTCCGGGTGTGATTCAAGTAAGTATTTCATAGAGAAAAAAAAAGAAATAATAATGTGATTATATATTTATTTATTTTTAAGTATAATGGTGCTGAGGTATGTGTATTTTGAATATTGAATTATATCGAGAACTTCTTAAAATTTAACTATAGATTCAATTACTCGATTTACCTGGTATTATTGAAGGAGCTGCTCAAGGTTTGTGTTCAAAATTCTTTTTCGGAAAGGAGATGTACGTGTTTAAATAATAGGCAAAGGTCGAGGACGTCAAGTTATTGCTGTAGCACGTACTGCTGACATGGTTTTAATGATGTTAGATGCAACAAAAGGTGAAAAACAAAGGTAAAATTATTTCATTTTTCTTCAATTTTACACTAATATAAACAATTGCTGAAATAAAGATATTTACTTTATTGAAAAAAGATAATATGATGTCGAGTAATCATTTAGTAAACATGCTTGTCATTTATGATATTTAATTTTTATATTTCTAATAAAAAATCTTTTTTTTTTTCTTATTTAATAGAGAAATTCTTGAAGAGGAACTTGAAAGTGTTGGTATTCGATTAAATAGATGTAAACCAGAAATATATTTTAAGGTATTAATGTAAGTCAAATAATCGATATAAATATATATTTAATTTTAATAAACATAGCAAAAAAAAACTGGTGGTATTAACATAACAAGTACAGTACCAATGACAAAATGTTCAGAAAAAATGATTCAATTAATACTTCATGAATATAAACTTTTTAATGCACAAGTTCTTTTTCGTGATGATTATACAAGTGATGAATTTATTGATGTTGTTGTTGGTCGGCGTGTTTATATGCCATGTCTTTATGTAAATAAATTAAATTATATATATTTATGTATAGATTTATTTTGTTTTTAGGTTTATAATAAAATTGATCAAGTATCAATTGAAGAAGTTGATCGACTTGCTCATTTACCACATTCAGTTGTTATTAGGTTTGTAAAAAAAAAAAGAAAACAAACAATGAATAGATTTTTACTTATATGATTTGTTTAAGTTGTAATATGAAATTAAATATTGATTATATGCTTGAAAGTATATGGAAATTATTAAATTTAATACGTATTTATACAAAAAAACGTGGTGAAAAACCTGATTTTGATGGAGGATTAATTATTAGAAATGGAACAACTGTTGAACATGTCGTAAGTTTAACATAAAATTTTTTTGATTGTAAAATTTTATGTTTATTTGATTTAGTGTCGTATTGTTCATCGAACATTGGTTGATCAATTTAAATATGCACTTGTTTGGGTAAAATAAATATTTCGTTTTGTTCCTTATGGATATTGTGTTTCTATCTCTCGGGTTTTATAATGTTATTTAAACTATAGATTCTAATTTCCTTAGAGTAATAGGAATTATTTTGTTTATGATTACAAAAATATGTTGAATAATTTCAAATAATGATTTGTTTTTTGTTTTTTTAGGGTACATCAGTAAAATTTTCACCACAACGTGTTGGTCTTTCACATGTTTTACAGAATGAAGATGTTATTTGTTTAGTAAAGAAATAAATGAAATAAAAATTGTTGTTTTTTTTTTGTTTTTTGCAACAAAATAACATTATTAAAAAAAAAAGACAAGAATTTTTTTTATTGTTCAACTTATGCGTGTTTTCAGATGATAGACGATGAAAATGAACCATTATTGGATGATGATAGTCGTCATGTATGAAATTTCAAAACAAATTCCTTTTTACATATATATTAAAACGTTCTTTTTCTTTTGTAGCATACGTATACTTCTCTTAATTCATATATAACAACAGATGATCCTCATCCACGTACATCTTCAAATACAACTTTTGCTACCGGTGAAAAATTATTATCTGGTCATTATGAATCACTTGATTATGAATGTGATGAAAGTGAAATAGCTCATATGGAAGAAAAACGTTTAGGTTATCAACATACACGTCGTATAGTTGTATTAAAATGGTTAATTATGTTATTAATTGGTATATGTACAGGATTAATAGCTGTATTTGTTGATTTTACAGTAAAAAATTTAACAAAATTTAAATTTAGTTATGTACAAAATAAATTAGAAACATGTCTATCTGAACATTGTTTATTTAAACCATATTTAGCATGGATTGGTATAAATATAAGTATGGTTCTTATTGCAGGTCTTCTTATTCTGTGGGAAGTAAATATTTAAAATAAAATAAAATCAATCAAATTCTTAATTTTGTTTTATTATAAAATAGCCAGTTGCACGTGGTTCAGGTATTCCACAAGTTAAATGTTATCTTAATGGTGTAGCTATTCCACATGTACTTCGTTTAAAAGCATTAATTGCTAAAGTCTTGGGTGTTATATTTGCTGTATCTGGTGGATTAGCTGTTGGAAAAGAAGGACCTATGTAAGAATTGATTATTAGTAAAATATACTTTGACCCACTCTGAGCATCGTTTTACTTGAGATATATAACAGTCGATAGACCTTGAAATTCTGAGTTTATTGCACTTCACAATAAGTCAAAATTTTACTGAACACCTGTTTAAGCTTTTGGCTTCGAGTGAGATTCAAAATCTTGAGTTCTATCGTTTAGTATAAGTTTCAAGTAAAACGGCGCTCAGAATAATTCAGAACATATTTTATTAACACTTTATATTATTCGAGAAAATATTTTCTAGAAATTTTTTCTTTTGTTAATTGTAGGATACATGCTGGTGCGATTGTTGCTGGTGGAATTTCACAAGGAAAAAGTACTTCCTTAAAATTTGATTTACATGTAAATTAGATAGTAAAGAAAATAAAAAAAAGAAAATAAAAAATTTTCTTTGTTATTAGATTTTGAAATATTTTCGTACTGATAAACATAAACGTGATTTTGTATCAGCTGGTGCTGCAGCTGGTGTTGCTGCAGGTAGAAATAATATTTTAAATTTTAAAATTTATAAAAAGATTTTATTTAGCTTTTGGTGCTCCTGTTGGTGGTGTTTTATTTGCTTTAGAAGAAGGTGCAAGTTTTTTTAATCAACAATTAACATGGTTTATTGTATGTTTAATTTTGTTATAGATTAAATTGAAAATAAATCATTGTGTGTTTGTTTTTTTTTTATTTAGTTTTTTGCATCAATGACATCAACATTTACTTTAAATGTTGTTATGAGTGCAATTGATGGTCATTTTGGTGATTTATCATCACCAGGTTTAATCAATTTTGGACTTTTTAAAGTATACAAAAAAAACAAACAAAAAAACAATGTTTTCAATAAATATTAATGAAATTTTTGTTTTTTTCTTTTAGGATACTCCATATATGTGGTTTGAATTACCTTTATTTATTGTAGTGGGTTGTATTGGTGGTATATTTGGTGCTTTATTTAATCAATTAAATTTACGTTTAACTAAATTTCGACATCATTATATAAATAAACGTTGGTTATTAGTTATTGAAGTAATACTTGTTGCAGCAACAACTGTTGTTGTGGCTTTTCTATTAATTATTGGAACAATGTATGAATGTCGACCGATTAAAACACAATTAGAACTTAATTCACCTACAATACAATTATATTGTCCTGATGGACAATATAATGTAATGGGAACAATTGTTTTTAGTACACCAGAACAAGCTGTAAGAAATTTATTTCATAGTGAAATAGGTAAAATTTTTGATAACAAGAATAAAATGAATATATATATATAAATTTTATTTAGGAACATATTATCCATGGAGTTTATTAGTTTTTTGTATTATTTATTTTTGTTTAACTTGTTGGACATATGGAGTTATTGTTAGTTCAGGTCTTTTTATTCCAAGTCTTTTGATTGGTGCTTCATGGGGTCGATTAGTAGGAATTGTTTTACATACATTATTTCCATCAAATGTTAAAGTTAGTTTGAAATTTTTCTAATTTACTTTCTAACAATTTTTCTTTTTAAAATAGTATTTTGATCCTGGAAAATATGCTCTATTTGGAGCTGCATCACAACTTGGTAAATCTTATTTTTCATTTTTTATAAAAAACAAGTTTGTTTACATTTCTATTCAGGTGGTACTATGCGAATGACAATAAGTCTTGCAGTCATTTTAATTGAAGCTACTGGTGATATTGGACTTGGTCTACCAATTATGATTGTATTAACAGTAGCTAAACTTACAGGTGATTATTTTAATGAAGTAAGAATATTAAGAAAAGAAAGAAAAAAAGAAGTTATTTGATGAATATTAATTTATTTATTTAAGGGATTTTTTGATATGCATATTGCTTTACAAAGTTAGTAATGAATAATTTTGAGAAAGTTTCTTTTTTTTTATATTTTATTTTCTAATTATTAAATATTTAGGTGTACCATTTCTACCATGGCAATCTGACATATTTGCATATCAACTTTCAGCTTTGTGAGTAAAAACAAAAAAAACTTATTTTTTTATTTGTTTATTCAAATTTAATTTTATCTTTAATAGAAATATTATGTCAGCACCAGTAATTCAATTGAAAACTGTTGAAAAAGTTGAGAATATTTATCATATTTTACGTACTGAAAGTCATCATGGTTTTCCCGTTGTTGATCATCATACAGATGAAGTTTGAATACTCTTCTTTTTTTTTTAATATTAAATATATTCAAAAAAACAAATATTTATTGTTTTTAGACAAGTAATCAACGAGCTGGTACATTTCAAGGAATTATTCTACGTCATCAACTTATAACAATGTTAAGAAAACGAGTTAATTAAACAGAAATAAATAATCATTTTTTTTTAATATGATATTTTCGTTCTAGAATTTTATTTCATTAAATGATTCTCTTCGTGATTATTTAACAATGGATGATTTCCGTGAAAGTTATCCACGTCATCCACCAATTGAAGTAAATAAAAAACCTGTTAATGCAATCCTTCCAGGAGATAAATTTGAAACACAATGTTTCTAATCACAGAGAGATTGTTCTTTACTATCGTTTTACTTAATTTTCCAATAATGCAATAACAAAGTTATCCAATTATGATAACGAGACGTTACTGATATATGACCTTTGATTGTATATTAACAATATCTGTGACGTTCCTATGGTTATCTCTATCATGGTTTGTAGCAACAACAGAGGTGCCACCGAAGGCATTTTTTATTAGATCAGGCAGACGTGTACTTTTTTTTGACTTAGACAGCCCTAATTTTGTGCTCAATATAGCTTCCACATTTCTCAAATATCAATATAATCTGAAAAAAGTTAAATCCGCTTAATAACTTAAAATAACTTTCTCGAATACCAAATCGAAAATTTTATGTCATTAAATAATCCATAGGATAAAGTATATGTAGTACTATTAAAATCATTAGAAAGTACATTTTCAATTTTCCACCTGATGTCCGTAACAGGGAGATTCAAATCTTTACCGCTATACTTCAACATACCTTTTAGATCATATTTCACAAAAAAGTTTTAATTTAAACTAAAAATTTGTTTTTATTTTATTTTAGAGTATCCATTTAACTAATGAAGAGCGAGAACTTTATTGTGATTTAAGACCATATATGCATTTAGCTTATACTGTTTCACATGTAAATATAATATTTTGAAATAGAATTGTTTTTTTTTGTTTTATTTAATCGATGGCTTTTGGACTGTTTTTTTTAATATTTATAGAGTGCAACACTTCCACGTATATTTTCAATGTTTCGAGGTCTTGGTTTACGTCATTTAGTTGTTGTTAATGATAAAAATGAAGTTGTTGGAATGATCACACGAAAAGATTTAGCTCGATTTCGTATGACACATAAAAAAGGTCATACATCAATTGAAGAACTTGCCATATCACACTAATTTGTGTTATTTGTAAGACAATCATATTGTCTCTATTTATTTTTTCATAAGCAACGAATGGTAACTAAATGTTATTTAAGTTTTTCTTTACTTTTGTTACTATGTTTATAATTTGGTAATGACATTAAGAAAAAAATTGTTCTTTTTTTATAATGTGTTTAATTATCTATATTTTTCTTTTTGCATGGCAATATTTAAAAATTCAGATAAAATAAACTGGTTGAATATTTGTATAAAACCAAATGAAAAAATTCATAATATAATTGTTAGTTTTAGCTATTATAGAATTAACCTTGAACAAAATAACATTAATTTTATTAATATAAAAACAAAAATTCGTTATCTTTTATTTTCAAAAAATATTAAACGAGATACACATATTTTTGATCAGCAGATTTAACATTGTCAAATTTTGTTTCTTTCACTTTTACAAAGAAAATATCTTTTCTAAAAGTTTTTTTTTGGATAATAGATAAATATACAGCGTTTTTATTTCTACAAATAAACTTTAAAAGCATTGTTGAAAGTTAACACCTTTAACCAAAATATAAAAATTTAACATATTTTTCTCTTTTCAGAAAAACAAATGGAATCTAAACCGATATTCAAACAATTAAAACACACATCATCCATGAGTGTTTTAAAATAAAAAAAGAGGAAATAGATTCAATTTTTGTCGTTCAGTTAAAGGTCTTAGTTTTCAACATTGCCTGTAGATATCTATTATCTAAAAAAAATTATTCAATGAAGTTCAGTCACTAGCGATTGAAATGAAAAAAACCTTTTAGAATACTCTGTATAGTATATATATTTTCAATCGGTCTGAAATACTAAAAAATTCTTTTTAACTTATCAAAGTAAGAATATTTAAAAATTTTTCTAGATTTAATGTGAATAAATTCTGAAATAATTTTTCCTAAGTCACGATCGGAACTAAAAAACCTTGGTTCTGTACATCTCTATTTATAACATATTTAAGTTATGATTGAAAAATAACTTCTGGAATTTTTCTTCAAGAGATTATTGACTTTAGCTCTTGTTATTTATTTACGATTAATTAATTTCTGAATTATTTTATTTCTATTTCTGAGCTCCATAGACATTGGAAAAATTATTCAAAAATTATTATTCTCAATATAACTATCAAGAAAATTTGCGTTGTTTTTGTAAAGAAAAAACAAATTTATTGATATTGATCATTCCGATACACAAATAAAAATTATATGTCTTTTTTTATCACAGCTTTTTTTTGTAACATATTGAATCGAGTAAAAATTTCTATTTTTGTCTGTCTATCACAACTATTCTATCTATGTTGGAAGATATAATATTGCAAAAAACAAGATAAAAAAAAACAAAATTGCATAATTTTACCTTGTTTTCATGCAAAACATATCGTCTGTTGATGATATCAATCTATTAAAAAGAAATTATATAGACTCCATAGTTACTATTTCAATTGATTCATATGCAAATTTCTATCAATAAAGCAATGTTGTATGTTTTTGACTGGCAATTACATGCTCCTTCTGGCAATCTTACTGATTTAACACAAGGAGATGAAGTTATTAAAGTATATATTCAAGAGATACAAGGATGTCAAACAATGACTCCTTATATAATTCCAATTCTTCAACAAGGTCAACCATTTGCATCACTTCAAGCTCGTTTACTTTATGAAAAACATGCATGTTCAAAACCATATCCATATGTTTTTGTTAGTGTAAGAATTCTACGTGGATCTACAGGACGACTTATATATACAAGTGATTTTATGCTATCAGTACCTTATGATGCTAATAAAATTATGAGTCGTATACCAATTTATCGTGTATGGTATTCGGATGAAAAGTAATTAAGTGATATTGGCAAAAATATTTTCTTTATACGAAAAGAACAGAGATCATTTCACTTATCGATAAATATTGTAGATATAAAAATTCAGCAGAAAAAAAAAATTATAAATACAGGTAATCCAAAACGTATCCGGCCACCTCCATGCTTTTTCGTATTTCTTGGTTTGCGAAGCAGAAACAAGAGATAAATTTTTCTCTTTTTTCACCAGTAGATAGCCTTTCCTTCGAACTAGATTCTCTATGAAAATTAGCAATTTTAACTATCATCTTGAATTACAGAAAAGTTTCTTATGAAAATGTCCGATTTTCCAATATGTTAGGTGTTTTGTTTCCTGGCATTAGAATTACATTATTTGTATACCGCTAGAATGAACAAAGCGAGTTCTATCTGTTGGCATAGTATTTCAGTGAAGAAAGAAAAGTTTTATTTCTTGTTTCTCCTTCGCAAACCAAGAAATACAAAAAAAACATGAGAGTGTCCGGATACTTTTTGGAGTACCTGTAACAATTAAAATTGATTAATTTTAAATAAATTGTATTTTTTGAATTTGACTAATAAACGTATGTTTTGGTGGACAGGGAAAAAAACAGATCTTGTTTTGACCGAATAAAAGGTGACATTAGGTTTATTTACTATTAATTTCAAATGTCAACATAAGAATCTACGTATTTGTATAAATGGCAATTTGATTGTACCATTTAGAGAGTAGAGGATGAAGGAAAAAACCACGTCTTGATGTTGAATATGATGAATAATGCATTTTACTACATTATACGAGGAGAACAAAAAAAAAAGATAAATTTTTCTAATTGCCTATTACTATCAAAACCAGTGAAGAGGAAAGTTATGCACTTGGTTAATTGCTTTTGAGTCAAAACCATGTGTATTCTGTAGATTCTAATCAATTATGAATGTGCTGAAAGAAATTCGAACTCTTGACTTATTACTATGAAAACATTGCATTGATAAGTCAGTATTGTGATCTATCACAGGCATATTAGAAAAAATCATTTTAAAGTTTCAATTTGAAACTTTACATAGAGACAAACATAAACGAAAATAGTTTATTGTGAACGTTTCAGATCTTTTGATTTGCTCTTATACTGAAATAAGAATGTCGAGTCTGCCGATGTATATGAGCGATATAAGTTGATCATGATCTATATAATGCATATAGTTCTGACTTAAAAACCATTAAACAATTCGGAGATTGTCCTCGTGAAATACAAGATTTTTTCAAAGTTCATGGAAAAATTTCCAAAATATGAGAGATTTTCAGAAAAACTTGAAACAACTGAAATTATATACAGGAAAAATTGTCCATAGGTGGCAAGTAATATGTTTGTGACATAAAGTTTACTTCAATATCAAGTACATTAATATTATGATATGTATATATGTACTATACATTCTCCGATGCTGATATTTTCAACAGTAGTTGATCATGATGAATGAATAAAAATGATCAAAGTTTCATTATAAACTGCTTCACTTTAAGAAAGTAATACGTCAAACACAATGAAAAAATTTCGTGTGACATCTCGTATGACAATCGAATTTTTAAGTTCTACTTCAGACTTGTCTCTTTTCAACAAATGATACTATTCTTTTAAAAAGTTTTATCTCTCATTAATTGACTTCCATTCAACATTGCTCCGAGCACTATTAAATAACTTATTCATTTCGTAGAGCCAGAGTGCATCTCATATAACAAAGAATCGAACAATGAATGTATATCACATATTCGAATAGTATAAACGATTTACTATAGTTTTTGAATTCAGTTGAGAAGAAAACGAATTAATTAAAGCATCTTTTAACATGACATGGCAGCAAAAAATCAATCTTTTAGACTATTCCGTGCCTAATATGTTTAGATTTCTCTAAGGTAAATTCTTGATATATGTTTGTGTGTGTGTGTGTGTGTGTGTGTGATATTAAGAACTAATTAGGCGAATGTAACTTATAAAAACAAAATATAAAGGTACAATAAACATGCAATTTATTTATATAGAGAAAACATTGAAATTTTAGAATGTCAACGAAAACATTCAGAATAAAAGCCATTCAACACTTCTCTATTATATCGTAAGAGTCAAAGAGTATTTCATTATATTTCTCAAAAGATGATTAAATATTTTTGAAGATTTCCGAGTTTCTTCTATTTCAATCAGAAGAGTATACTGAAGACATTCAAAAAAAAAGAATAGTACTCAAGCCCTAGAATCGTAGAGAATTACAGAGTAAAAAGTTTATATCGAGTGCATACAATTTATTGTTTTGTGTTAATTACATATTTATGGAGAGATCTAATCAAGACTGAAATCGAAATTCCTGTTTTTGTTCTCAACTAATGTTGAACATAAACTTGCAATGAACGCTGAATTGTCACTAATAAAGATCTCGCTAATGACTTTGCAGAAAACAGCTTGATTTACAATCCTATATATATTCGGGAAAAAAAAGACACCCACTAATCTTTTCTTTCCCTATTTCTTGCTACTTCTATAAAATCTTTATTCTCATTCTTGATGCACATAAAAAAAAAACAAAGTAATCTTTTGGTCTAAACTTTCAAAAAACGTTTACCGAACTTAAAATATAAAAGATTTCACAAGGTTTTAATGTTGTAGAATTTCTTTAGATTTCGTATCTATCATTTGCTAATGTTCAATGAAGAATTCATAATTTTGCAAAATTGAAGTGACATCATGTCTTGTCGTAACATGTTCAATTTGTTTTTTGCGTATAGTTCAATATATTCAATGACAATGTGAACCAATCGTAATTTAGCAGCACATACTCATCAAACATTGATGATGACAGATGACTAAATTTTTATGATTTCAATATTCGAAAAAAGAAAAGAAGAACAACACGTGTTGTGATGCAAATGTTATTGACGTTTATCGTTGTAAATTCAATTATTATTCAATCTATTCAATCACATTTTGATGATCTTCTTTTCGATATTCAAAATCATAATCGTTTCAATCCTTATATATATGGTCTTCCACCTATTTTTCACGTATGAATATTTATTTATTTTTTTGTTAAAATTTTCTTTTCGGATTTTCTTTTCAAGGTTGATCGACATACTCAATATGGATATGTAAGAGGTACAAGTTATCATGTGGATTCACAAGATTCATTCTATCCGAAATATATCAGTGTTTTTCTTGGAATTCCTTATGCTCGACCACCTGGTAAAGAAAATTAAAATTTTTTTTTTCAGTATTTATTTATATTTCTTTTTTTTTCCTTCAGTTGGTCTCTATCGATTTAAAGTAACAGTTTTTTTTTTAAATCAATGAACTTGTTAATATATTTACTTGATTTTTCTTATTAAGCCTCCATTACCACCTGATCCATGGGATATAAGATTTTCGATTTATGATGCAACTTATTATCGACCATCATGCTTACAACCAGCAAGTGAACAAGAAAAAATTCGTCAATATATTCCACATTTTCCTCCATCAAATTTTAGTGAAGATTGCCTTTATTTAAATATATTTGCACCAAATGTAAGTCATTTTTATTTCTTTATTATAATTCAAAAGAAAAAAAAGGCAAGAATTTTATTTTATTTGTTTCCTTTTTGTCTGTTGATAGAGAACTGATCGTTATATGCCTAAATTGCCTGTTATTGTATTTATACATGGTGGAGATTTTATTGGAGGAAGTTCACAAATTTATAATGGATTTGTTTTAGCACAACGAAATGTTGTTGTTGTTACTTTTAACTATCGACTTGGTCCATTAGGTATAGATTTAATAAATTGAAAAAAAAAACAATTTTCTATAGAAATTATTTATTTAAAAGGTTTTTTGAGTACAAAAACATTGAATGCTAGAGGAAACTATGGTCTTTTTGATCAACGTATGGCATTAAAATTTGTTTATGATAATATAAGAGAATTTAATGGTGATCCAGAAAATATAACTGTTATTGGTCATGAAGCTGGAGCAGCTAGTATTGGTTTACATTTATTATCTCAAAATACACCTCGTATGTTTAATAGATAAATTTTCATTTAATTCATTTTAAAAAAATTTTTTTTGTTTTTTTTTAAATAAAGTTTATTTTCGTCGTGCTGTTATGATGAGTGGAAGTGATTTATGTAAATGGTCAATTATTGAAGATGAACATTATCCACTTGAACAAGCAAGATTTTTAGCAAGACGTTTAACATGTGATGATAGAAATATTGATGTTTTACTTGATTGTTTAAGACAACGAAATGGACTTGATATTATAAATTCTGCTAAACATGTTTGGGTTAGAAAAAAAATTAATTTACTCATTCGATATATATATATAAATATAATTCTTTTCTAGTTTCCAGATGAATTTGGTGGTCATCCATGGCGTCCTACAATTGATCCATTTACAGATGATTCTATTCGACCAATTTTTACACGTCGACCTATTGAACTTCGTCGTTTAGGATTATTTGCTAATGTATCTGTTATTTTGGGTACAACAAGTGATGATGGTGCAATTCATTTTGCTCATCAATCAATTAATTTAGCAGTTATTGATAAAGGTTTATCACAATATGATCAACATGCTTATTTAAATATGTTTGTTAATCGTCGTATACAAGATCGTTATAGTTTTCAAAGACAAACATTTGCTTATGAATATGCTGAAACAGATTATGTTTTACCTCGAGGGTAAGTATTGTTCGAATATGTGATACAAAAATATTATAAATTAAATTTTCATACAATAACGAAAAAAAAAAGAAAATCAATACAGTTTTTATTCTCTAAAAATTATTGTATTTTATCAAAAGATAACATTTGAAATTCTCTACAAAATTATATATGATATAATCCAAGAATTGTAATAGATCCGTAAAAATTTATCGTGATTTCGCTGAAGTGATGCGAAAGCGAAAAATTAATTTTGTAGATAAAAATGATCAACAACACTGGCTCTATTATTTTATCACGTCATTCCAGTTAGTGACACACAGTTCGAACAAAAATGAATGTCTCAAAGGTGAAATGGTGCCTACTTTTCAAGAAACCGGGTGCCGACAAAAAACTTTCTCGTTGAACTAAGACACATACCGTTGCTTCCACATGAAGATCTTGGCTATTTCCTAGAGCAGAAGGTCAAAAAATCAACCATGACTGATCTGCACAAGACTAGTGGGCTAATTTTGCAAAACCACATCTTAGCAGAATGTCTTCAAGGTTCATACGCGTTACTTCAGTGAAAAATGCTGTATAAACCATTTTCGTGTAAAGAAACTATGAATTGAGACCAGATAATGACACAAGCAGCATTTGTAGACAGAATAAAACGTTCTATTAAAAAAGAAAAAAACTTCACATTCTCTGTATTTGATTCCATTGTACAATTACATTTGATTCAAAAAAAATGGCGGAGATCATATTCATTAAATAAAGTATACCACATTTTGTAGAATTTCAAGTGTTATCTTTTAATTAAAAAAAAATGTTGTTTTAATCAAGCGAATAAATAGAAGAAAAATTTTCAAAAATACTTTAAGTGCAATTATATATGGGTCACTCATTATAAATAGTCAAATGAACTCTTTTGACAGCAACCGAAGCAAAATAATTGATGTAATTTAAATTAATATAATCTACAGTAATGGTTCAATCAATTGTTGCATTGTATTCATTAAAAATTAGATTTTAAAGAGGATTTCATATTAACAAAAGCTAAGATGTTGAATTGAATTCATATTTCAAAATTAAAAGGATGAAATTTTTTCATGTAATGAACGCGTACAAGGATTTAGAGAATACAAATTATTATAGTACACAAGCGATCTATTATATGATATGAATGGACAATTTAATCAGATATAAGAATTTTTTCGATTGAAATTGAATGAAAATAGTCGACTAAAGTATAATATTCTAACAAGATTGTCGTGAAGTCACCAAGATTGGAAGGGTAATCCTTGTTGCAGGATGGATGAGCAAAACAAAAACGAAGAAAGTTATGTTTCGTTGGGGAAAAATTAAAATTTTCTAACATTGGAGAGGGTCATCTCCCGTTCGGGACACATCTGTATCTTTGATAGATGAGTAGATATTCTTCAGTGATTAATATATACCTCAAAAGAGAATGTATTTTATAAAAAAAAAAAAAAAATTGAAATTTCTTTATTTACTAATATTTCTTCTTTTTATTTATTTTGTATCTTCGTAATTCTAGTGGTGATATGTATCTTGATGAAGAAGGTATCGCAACAGTTTTAAAATATAAATATGCTCATTGGCCTCAACCTGATAATATGACAATGTTACGACAACGTTTAATAGATCTTCATTCTGATGAACATACAACATCATGTGTTGCTGATGCAACAAGATTTCATGCTCGACATACATTTAATTCAACATATATGTATGTATTTGCTTATCATTCATTAACAAGCGTTTATCCATTATGGATGGGTGCACCGCGTAGTAGTGAACTTGATTATCTTTTTGGAATACCATTTATAAATGATTCACAATGGATGCCTTGGCATGGTATACAACGACGACAGATATTTACATATGTTGATGAAGAAATATCAAATTATACAATGCAATTATTTGTCAATTTTGCACGATACGGGTAAATATTATTAAAAGAAAATTATTTTCTTTTGTTTTTTTTTGAATTGAGACTTTAAGTTGTTCTTTTGTGTGTGTGTGTGTTAATGTAGAGAACCAACACCAGGTGGATTTCTTCGTGAATATACACCACCATCATTAGAACGTCCATCAGGTTTAATTCATTCTCCACCAGGGTATGCACTTCGTCTTAATGTTGCATGGTTACCACAATTAGTACAAAATATGACTTATTTACTTATTGATCGTTATCCATCTTTACAAACAAATTATCAATTTGATGCAGCTGGATTTTGGTCAGAATATTGGCCTATAGCATTTCAACGACGATTAAGTAAGTTTATTAGAATATTTCATTTGTATTGTATTGTATTATTTTATTTCATAGCACCTATACCAACAAAATATTATAAACATGCAATTATGAATCATCGTGATACAACAATTTTAATGTTTTTTTTTATGGGTGGTTTAATATTAGCTATTATTGTATTAATTATTCTTTGTGGTGTACTATTTATACGTGTACGAAATGATACAAATCGAAATGTAAATAAAAGTAACAGTAATAAAAAACAAACAAAATTTGCAAATATTGAATAGATTACTTATTGGTGCTAAGATTTCGATATATGACCTTTTTTTTTTTTGTACATTTAAACTTTCCATATAAGTAGCTTCTTCTACAGTTAGATATATATTGTATATCTTTTTTTTTTGTTATTGAATCTCGCATTCCATTATGGCCATTTTACAGCCATGTCTTTTTTATCGTGTAGTATGGTTCATCTTCTTTTGCTTTAATCTACACATGTGTGTGTGTGTGTGTGTGCTATTATTTTTTGTTGAAATAAACATTCAGCAAAAGAAAACATCGACTTCTAACAAATATGAATAGAAATATTTTCAATAGAAAACATGGATACATGAATTTTTAAAAGTATCTGAATTAATATTTGTAACAAAATAAACGTCCATCATGATGTAACATCAGTTTTAAATGAAGGACAAAAATATAAAATGAAATTTTTTGAATTCTTTTTGTTATAATTTTGAAATAAAAAAACACATCATATGTTTTATTGATCTTCGAGAGGTCTACGAGAAATCAACTTTTATCTGGTAAACAATTATTATCTTTTTATTTTTGTTTTAGTTCAAGGCATTACCGGAAGAGACATTTTCTTTAACAAGTAGGGCCAAAAGACGTATATGTGCTAGTCAAAAAAATATTATCGAAGTTTCTTGAAACCGAGTTTTGGAGTCAAAAAGTTTGACTCCTCAGGGCTTTAGAATAAAGAGATCAAGATTGTTCAAAATTATAAAAGAAAAGGTAAACCAGTATAACTTTATTACATTTCATATTTTTTATTTCAGGCTAAGAAATAAGATCGAGAATACATTGTAATTACTTTTAGTTTTGAAAGACAATAAAAATAAATGCGGAATTTTATCGTAATTAGTATAACTTTTATGCATTGATAGTATTACAAGTTCACAAGTATCATTTTTATTTTCTCCTGAATTTAAATGACGCCATATGAATAATTAAATTTTGTTGTTGATGAAATCTTCCAAAATTCATTTCCACGTTTTTTTCAACTAGAATATTAATTTGTACTTAAACATTCTTCATTGTAAATTGAGATATAATAGAAACTATATGCAAACTTGTTCATTCATAATGTAGAAGTCTCTGTTCGTTCAAGTATGAATCTTTATTCGGTATGCATGAATTGATAATACGATAGCACATCGAGGCACATGTTTTATATATCATATCTGAATCATTTGAAAAGGAATTGTCTTTTAATTTTTTTTGTTTATTAATTCATTTTTGAATTATTACACATATTGCTCAACTCATATTAGGAATGTAACTATCGAACTCGAGATCAAAAAAAGCCAAATTATATTTGAGTCCCCATTGTCGTCTGCTTTCATGCAACGTACTTAGATCGTTCTAAATGCGTTTTATATTTGTTCGTCTTCTAATGTTTGCGCCAGCATTAAAGACGGGTGAGTGTAAGCTCAATAACTCGATTATGGCAGTAGCTATCGGCCTGTGGTTTTCAGCAATCGAAAGAACAGAATTTCAGACATCTTTTTGTTTGATAGTATATAAAACAGAATTATTTTAAAATCTACCATATTAGCAAAACATCCCACAAAACTATGTTCTGTTTCAAGAAGCTTCTAATAAAAAAATCAGAAAATTTACTAAAAATCAACAGAATTTGATCTAATTTAACCAAATGGATACATGATTTTGTTTGTTCAATATGGATCTATGGAAAGATCATGATCCGATTCGTACCTTAATCTATAGATCTGAAGTTTCTCTATCTGAATTACATATCAAAATCAAAATTTCCTTGAACCAGAACAACGTTTCCCTTATTAATATGAGCTACGCCTACTCCTTTATCAGTGGTAGAAATACCAGTCTATTTGGTCAAAATATGGCAGAGATATGTATTCAAACTTTTCTTTGTCTTGTTACTTTCGGGACACCCTATAGTATCCGACAAAAAGACACTCGGGTTCTATTCTTTCGGTTGTTGAAAACCATAGGGGACTAGCTGTTGTCATAGTCAAGTTAATGAGCTTACATTTAGCCCTTCGCAAATTCCGACATGGTGATTAGGCAGTATATCCTGTATTATATCATCTATCGCCCTAAAATATTTTCATTATCCCTTTTTGTCTATGTATTAAATACTCTTCATTAAGGCTTTTTTTAAATACATATAACCTATGAAATAAATATAACATTGACTCATAGTAACAATAACAAACAAATTGATTTTAGTATTGGATTTCGTTTGCTTGAATGTTCATAACTATGAGTTATCAAAGATCATGCTTTTACATGATTGAAATCAAATTAATAGGAAACAAGCTTTTTTACATCGTTTTTCGTTTATCAAAACTAGATTTTGTTTTCTATTCAAGTCTCAAAAAATGTACTAAAAAATTGATAATAGAACAATCTCTCGTGTTATGCTTCAATTGTAGTTACATTATCCAAAACACTTCATTACAGAAACATATCTGTAGGCTTTTTATTCATAATTACACATGTTAATATCTTGTTTATTGAAGCTATTTAACAGTATATATATTTCTTTTCTTCTATTATTCTTACTTTACATTTATACATAACATTATTCTTCAGTATCATCTCTTCGAAATTCAGTAAATAGCCTATCAATAAAATAGGTTTAATAGAAGAAATTTTTAGAATTGTGCATTGTTCTTATTCGTTGAGTTAAAATTAGAGTCAGCCTTGACTTGACCTTTATTGTCATGGTCACAGACTTCGAAGAGACACTGATAGAATCTTGCAAACATAATACTTTGTACAATATTTACTAAATAATAAAAATGACAGTTGAAAATACTTTTAGTATTAAGTTATTTCTAAGTAAGCAATTTAGTTGATTCAAATGCATGCTTCTACCTATATGACGCACAGAAAGCCGATAGGAAACTATTTTGATAATAAGATACATTCTTTAGCTATACTTTTCTACTAGGTATTCTTAACTTTGATGACGAAAGATGAAAAAAAATAGAATGTTGACACGCAATCATAATATTTCTCTTCTATAAGAACAACAACTTGACATATATGATCAATAGTATTGTAAAAGCTTTTTTAGTATCTAGCACACAACAAAAAGCATATTGTACGATTTCTTGTCGATAGACAACGAATTGACAATATCGATAACCAAGAAGACATCCATAATGTCCTAGCTGTTTAGATGTAAGTTGTAAAAATGTTTAAAATTTCCTACTATATAATATAATACCAACTGTTGCATATTTTAAAAAAAAAGAGTGTGTCTCATTTTGTAAGTATTATTTTTCTTATCGTAATCTAAAATTGTTTGAATAACAATTATTGATTGATTCAATAATTCTAATGGATAATAAAGTATATTAAATGTTCGACAATTATTAGTTATATTAATATATATTTAATTGAACTTATTATTTAATTTGACATTATCAGCATAAATAACTTCGTTTTTTCTTTTAGTTTTAGATAGTTTTTAAGGTTCATCAATATTGATAAGGAAATAAAATAATCAGTTGTGATGTTATATTCCGTGGGAATAGTTTTATTTCTGTTTAATTAAAATCTTAGACATTTTAGTTTTAAGATCTAGAGCTATCGTACAAGTTTATTTATCCTATCATTCTAAATCCATTTTCTTTGGAAATATATGATGTGTACGTGTTAGCCTGGAAATTTAATTATGCCGATATTATTTAAGATGGACACAGTTTTTAATTATATGACATTAAAAATAGAAAGATTATTAGCGAATAAAAGCAGCTTCTAATTGTCTGATCTCATTGATACAACCGACTTAATTACTAAGATAAATATATATATATATATATATATTAGTTGAAAATGAATGTATTTTCATACGATGATAAAAGAACATCAATAAGGCAGGTAGACTTTTATTCTTTCATCAATTACTGGTCTAGTCCTTTTAATATCATTAAATCTGAAATCTGACAATATTGCATGTCACAACATGAAAGAAAACAACCAAACGTTATTGTTAATGCTATTTTTTTACCTAATAATTTGTATTTAACGTCAGTGTCATTCTTTTTAACATCGTTTGTTCGACAAAAATCACTCGATCTATTTTTCTTCTATTCATAGTTCTGTCATCTATCTAATTATGTGTGACGATAACTTGACTTGAACTCGTAGACATTGTCATCATTTACATTAATGAATACTATCAAGAAAAACTTTAACACTGTTATTTTTGAACGGAATGATTGATGTGAATCTGGTATCGTATTAATCTCTAATAATAGATATTGAGAAAAATTTTCTTTCCATATTACATCTTACCTAATGATGTTCGTCATCGAATTGCCCTGTTATGCTAGTTTATAACAGACTTGCTAAAGAAAAACCAACCAATTTGTTTTTTTTGTTGTAAGTATCGAACTTTTGAAGAACTTTAAACGTTTTTTCTATATATGGATGAGTTTCTAGAAGTAAGGAATAGAAATTTTATCAGTAGAATCATCTTTGCTAGTTGAACACCTGTCTACTTATACTATATAAGAATTTTTATTATTTATAATTCTACAAAAATAAATGATGTTGACTTCTATATTAGTGGTTTTTCTAGCTAAATTCTTTCATGTCATGAATCCTCCAATGAAAAATGATAAATTTGCTAGTAGTCTATTTCAAATCGTATGTAAATTTTCTTTTAAACTCACTTTAAGTTTCAGAACTTTTCATTTAGTATTAGAATCTTTCACGAATGTATTCACCTAATTCTTTAGCCATTAAATAAAAAAATTCGATCGTTTATCTTAACATCATCAATCAAATATTCTGAATCTGTGATAGATTTTAAGAGAAAAATATACACATTATATTCAGTTTGGATTTATTTATTGATAAAAAGAAATATATATACATGATGTATTTTTGTCATTATTTCAGCACATGACGAGAACAAAAAGAATATCATCTTTAGTCTCAACGATATCTCCACTAGGCGGTGTTGGCTCGTTAGAAAAATAATGAAAGCACGATGGCAAAGGTACATTTAGTTATTGATGTCTAAATAAGACAAGTAGGTCATGTCCGTAACTATAAATTCATCAAGATGAATAGTTATAAAAATATGGATAACATATTTTCTGTCAACTAGTCCATATGCATGATAAATTATACAATGAAAATACAAACAGAGAAGCAATTTAGTTAACCTTGGTTTTTTTTTTATTACATATTATTTTTTTCATTTTTTTTTGTATTTTTAATTTTTAGTCCTAAAATAGCAAACATCAAAAATAAATTTAGAAATTTTCTTTCTTTATATATATAGTATTTTGTCTAGATTTTTGCGTGTCTATTTTTCATCCTTGATGTACTTTTTTGTGAAACATGAACTCGGAAGAATATTAAAAGTGCAGATCATGATTATTAGACATTTTGTACATCCTACAATTCTACATAGGCACGTTAACAACGATATATTATATACTGCCAAAGATATAATCTTAACAGTGAAATTTTACTGTATATTTTTTAGATATTAATACAAGAAAAATGGATAAATTTATAGGTAAACCAAAAATGACTCAAGAATCGTATCGATTATACACAGTGTTAACGTAAGGTAATTTATTAAGCATGTCTTTCTGTTACTAACAATAGTTATATCATGTTTCACATTTGAATCACACAGACGATATATTAAAAAATTTTTTTTTGACAGAATTGTCTCTTACTTGTTCTCCTTAACCTTTCCCTTTCTTTTGAAAGTTCTTCAAGTAATTTTGAAAAAGAAAGAAACGCAATATATTACTTGAAAAATAATAGCTTTGATAGAAGCTCAAATGTAAAAAAAAGTTCTCTATACTAATGTTATAATATTTATAATTATCTGTTCATGCGTAATAGAGCACATTGACAAACTCTAAACATATAATGAGAATATGTTCTTTTTCTCCTTACATCTCAAGATATATCTATGACATGATATTCCTCTAAAAAGATCATGTTTTTTCTTGCTAACAATCCCTTTGTTTGTGATACTGTCTAATTGAGCATGTTTGCTTAATTATTATTAAAAAAATTTCGATAGTCATGCTCGCAATTATTCTCTATGCTTTTATATATTTAGTACTGCATAATGATGAAGAACTTGTGTGTGGGTTTTATACACGTATTTCAAAGTAGAAAAGATTAACATGCAATCGATTCCTTCTCATACCATACTGAATATCTACGAGTAGTAAAATTTTTTCTTCTTTTTGATCTTTCATTAAACATGAAAAGAAATTCGATAGATAGAAAAACAAAAGTATTTTATTTCATAAGGATCGTGCAGATAATGGAGAATTTATATTTACTAGGTCTTTTCATTGATGTATGTTGTTTAAAATGAAGAAAAAAGAAAAACTAGAAAAAAAGAGAAAAACTAGAAAAAAAAAGATAAACTAGAAAAAAGAGAAAAACTAGAAAAAAGAGAAAAAGAATATTTTTTTTTCTTATTATATATTGATGAGAGGAAAATTCCATTATCATCATCATCAAACTAAAATTTAGAAAGTATCTCATATATATCACAAGGTAGAATAAGTAATTTTTACTATAAGTTATGTATTTTAATGATATATTGTTCTTTTTTGTTTTAATCAAAAGATACAAAAACAAACAATTATAGGTTTTAAGTATCTATAAAAAATATCGAATTATATTAATTTCTATTTTATAGTTTTCGATTATTAGAAAGACAATGCTATCTGATTATATTTATACTACAGTTGAAAATAGACAAGAGAAAACCTTGTTAAAATACATTTTTCAAATATATACACCGAAGGATAAATTCAATGTAGTTCTTATTTTTATTTTTGTCACATACAGTTGACAGTTGTTATTCAGAGTACGTAGAGTGAGGTTTTTTTTAATTGCTAAGATCTAATTTAATATATTCAAAATGAGGACAAAAACACCGATGTGCTTCTCATTACTAAAGAATCAGAACACAGTATGCAATCTTGTTGACTAATAAATTCATGCAAAAAATATTGCTTAGATTTCATAATGTCTATCTTCTTAACCTGTACCGAAATAGAGATATCTGTCGTAGAGATTGTAAGTCGTATTTTCTAATGATATATTTGTATTATGATACGAGACTAATTCGTAGTAAATGAGAATATTAGCGCTATGTCTTTTTTTTTACGATATAAGCTTTGTTGGTTTTTTCTTACATTTGTTTAGAGAGATTGATTAATTAAAAATAAGAAGATTCGATGCGTATGAAACATTGAGATAAATAATAAAAAGACGTAATTAAAACTTCTCATCATGGATGACCCCTCCCAATCTTGGAAAATTTTGTTTTTTTCCCAGGGAAACTGAACGATTTTCTTTGTTTTTTTTTTGCCCACCGATCCTTGTAACAAGGACCGACTTCCTACTGTGAAAGTACGACGTGTCGTCATTTATGTTGTCATCGTCTTAATTCTTCTAATTGTGTCTTTCCTGCTGTGTTCCCTCTCTATCTTGTTTAATCATTTTTTGCGCTCATTATTCTAATATACTTTTTTTAATATTATTGACATTAGAGAGAAGTTATATATAATGACTAGTAGTTTTATGCTTGTGAATCTATGAGTTGTGAAGTCGTGTTTTGGTCTGAATGTAATAGTTATACAGCATACATCTTTACATGATATTGAGTTGCTTCTTTCTGTAATCGACTTCCTGTCCTCCCGCCTCCAGTCTAAGTACCCTTGAGACATTCCCAATTGTATATAACATTTGATTATCGTAAGAGCATAAAATAAATGAACTATTACTTTTACTTCGTTGATTTATATTAAGAAAAAAAAACAATTTTCGTGTTTATTCACCTATTTTTTTTTTCTTATATCGAAATATAATTAAGACAATAGATTTGATGATCATTACTGTGAGGAAGGAAAAGACATGTCTTTTGTTTCCATGTGTCAATCAGCTGATGGTAACAAAAGTGTTCTAAGATCCTTTTGTGAAACAAACAATGATTCATTATATTCGTTTATTTTTTTTTTCAATAGAAACACTCAATCGTTCAATTGTCCATACATAGTTCATTGAAATATAGAATTGAGAACATTCGAACTAGATTTAAACAATAATTTTTTGTTCTATTTTCAAATAGTTTTTCCTATTGTCGATTACAAGATTTGTGATGAAAAATGAATAGTTCCTTCAGTTTATTTTTTCTTAGATAAAACTTTGCTTCTATTTTTTTTTTGCTCTTATATAACAATTAGTACTTATATTGTCAGAAAGAAGACAGCAGAAATTTAAAAATTTATATCAGATAAGATATGACAAAATAACATTTTCATTGATTAGGAATCTGATTTAAAAAAAAAACAAATCTATTGTCACTTGTTAACATTAAATATTAAGAGGAAGAAGAAAAGATCATTTTTTCCTATTTATTATTCCTATAGAAAAAAATAACAGTAATATTGGAAGAATGAAAAAATATTTGTATGTTACTTTGAGAAATTTTGTTTCTAAATATTGTAAATATCTATATTCGTATATTTTAGATCTATTTTTTCTGAAAAAAAAGACAAAAAATGAATATATATATTATTCAATTTTGAATGAAATATGAATCAAACTGATCTATATTCGTTCGTATCGTTACTTGAGGCAATAAAATATGTTGGTACAACATCTGGTTTGTATATAAATGAAACATTAGTGTTACTACCATTGAAATCCAAATGGTCATCAATCATAAGTATTCTTCCACTTATATTAGGTTTTATTGGTTTGTTATTCAATATTCTTGCCTTATTAATATTTAAAACATCTAGAACATTTCGAAAAAATTCATTTCGTTATTATATTTATGCATTTGCAATAATAAATTGTGCAAGTGTTTTAACGTAAGAAATGCTTGTTTTTTTTTCTATCTGCTAAAAAACGAAAGACTTAATTTTGTAATTGTATCTTTTTTTTTAGTCATTCATGGCTTTATCTTATATTTTATGTAGTTCATCCAACACATTTTTGTAAATATTTACAATATTTTCAACAATCAACAGCAACAACATCACTTTGGATTATGGTTTTATTATCATTAGAACGTTCATTATCATTTTCATTGCCATTTACAATTAAAAAATTATTACAATCTCATATAATATGTTTTATACTTATATTTGTTACATGTTTATGTTTTGCATTACATATTGATGAATTAATTTCTGTTGATGTTAAAGCATTTCGTTGGGTAAATTTTGCATATGGTCTTTGTTCAGTTAAACGACATTTTCATTTATTAACTGAACGTATTGAAATTATTACACATGCAAATTCATTTATATTACCATTTTTATTTAATTCAATACTTGATATATATATATGTTTTAAAATTTGTCAACGACGTAAACGTATAACAAATAGATCATCATTATTATCACCATCATCATCAAATAATCAAAATAAAGGAAAAACAAAATGTCAACGATTAAAAAAATCATTAGCACATGAAATAACATTAACATTATTATGTCAATCATTGTGGTTATTATTTACATATTTTCCAACACATTTATATTATTTTTTAATATCATTTAAATTAATTAATGATTATGATCGTGATAATTCAACAGTAAATTTTTTTATGAGACAAAATTTACTTATTTATTTAGCTTTTTCACCAGCACTTTATGTTATATTAAGTCCAACATTACGAAAAGAAATTCATTCATATATGTGTCAATCATATCAGCGACATCGATCAACAACTTTATCAAATATGACAAGTTCACAAAATAAAGTTCGAAATTTTTTTTCCAATCGTCATCATCATGATCATCATCATCAACGACGACAACAACAACGACTACGAAGTACTGAACAAATAAATTTAGCTTTTTCAATGACAACATGTGAACAAATGATTGGAAAAGTTGTATCGAAACCATCAATATCTGTACCTTTGAAAACTCAATATATATCAAAAAGTGTACCATGTTTACTTAAATACAATAATAAACATGAATATGATGAACATCACGAAACAGAACAATTGAATACATTACATAAGTGACATAGTGTTTCTTTTTTTGTTTCGTACGTGTTTTACATGTTGTTATGAATATCAATATAAAATCTGTTGTTTTTTTGTTTTATTTAAATCACGCTACGTCAAACGTAGAATATTTGTATATTAATACAAATAATAAAAGCTTATGATAAGATTAAAGATCAAATTTAACTTGTTTTTCGAAATTCAATTTCACGTATTTGACAGACACTTATTATTTCTTTCTACAAATAACATAACAATAGTTTAAGTAGGTTCCATTGTTTTTGTTCGATTTTCGTGCACCTACAACATTAAATTCATTTTTTTTCTCCAATGACAGTGTTCATTCTTTTTTATTCTAATATACATATACGTAAATATCTTGATATCTCTTCACATAAACTAGTCTATATTATTGAGGATAGCCCTTGAGATATTGTAATATGCACTCTAATTAATTATTTGTGATGAAAAATCTTATTGCGTTTTTAGAAAATTAATAAGAACGAATAGAATTTTTAAATGTCACAAAGTAAATTGCCTTGTCTATTGTAAGTACTCTATCATCCATAAATAGTGTAATTAGTATATGTTGAAAACATACCAATTAACGATTCACATAGAACAATATGACGTACATGGCATAGAGTACAGCTAGAAAACAAACCAATTAATTCATTTAAAATTAATAAAGTCTTGTCATAAAAGAATATGTCATAGATAAATAATAGATGTGTACTTTGATCCATCAAAAGCAACAAAAAAAAAAGAAATGAACACCTATAATATAAACCATGATCTGATTAATTAAAAGAGTTTGAATATTTTTTATGCGTAGATGTCAAATGCAGGATATTTGCAATATTAACGCACTAGATGGAATCTAAAAGAATGCAATATTTAATTTTCTTCTTTAGGATAAAACCGATGTCAAGCAAACCTTCAGGAGTATTCGGCTGGTTAATGTAAAATTAATTAATTTCTTATGTCAAATGTAAATATAAGATGTGTATTTTTGATTTGTGAGAAAAATCGTTTTCTATGAGATTTTCGAAATAAGAAAATAAATTCGAGTTCAATTTGTTTTGAAATTCTTATTTTTCAAACATTCACATATTAAAAATTCTTCGATACATTTACATAGCATTTGGTTACATTGGATATAAGATAAAAGTACAAATTGAAACCAGATTAATTATACATGTATATAAATTTTCAACGTATAAATTAGAATTATCTGTTAGAATATGTGCAGAACTACAATAATCCGAGCTTAACAAGAAGCTTGCGTTTTTTTTTCACTTGTTCGCCCTAACACAATTACTATTCATCAGGTCGAACTCACCTAGTCAAATCTCTGAAATATTTGATAATATCAGATTATTGGCATTCGGTAGGATGCGATGAAACTCGACAATGTAGGACCTATCGTATAAGATTAAATCTCATGGTACTAAAGTATGTCATTTTAGTTGTTGTTGTTATTATTTAACAACATTTGAAATCTGTTTGTAATACTTTTTTATGATGAAACAAAGTCGTTTTTTCACTAAGCTAAATGAAATATATATAATCGGACAAAATGAAAAGAATATTGAGCTTTGTTCTAGTAGATTAACATGTAATTACAACATAATGTGGCAATAGTGATATCATTTTGGATTAGTTGCAAGTCAGATGAATGTTATTTTATTCAAATAGATGCATTTATTTTGTACAATGATAAAACCAGTTTTCAAAATAAGTTGTTTTTATCGTTTCCATTTTTATTTATGTTCTTGTTTTGTCATGGAGTTTTATCGTTCAAATTTAGGAGTAGTAATACATTCAAATAAAATATTATTATTCATTTTATAAACTTTATTTAGATTTATTATTCAAGGTTTGATTTTAATGATGAATTCACATGTTAACTTTTCTCATATTCTTTATTTCGATGTCTTACTCAACAATCAAATATTACGGTAAGTTTATACTAAATAATTTATATTTTTTCACTTTATAACTTTATGATTTATTAGATTAGTTTGAGGATGAATAGAAAATCAAATTATTTTATCTGACTTTTTTTATTTCAGTTTATTAATAAAAGTGTTTATATGACGGTAATTTAAATAAGATGTTATACTGGTTTTTTTTCTTTATTTAGATTTATAATTACTTCTATGCATATATGTTGATAACTTAAAGTAGAAGTTTTATTTTGCTTTGTAATATTTATTTAGATTTTCTGTTTAAAATATATATGTGATTATAAGTTTAAAAACATATAATTATCTTTTTGCTTTTTTCTTTATTTAGATTTATTAGTTGATAACTAATATGATTGTAAGTAAGGTGCCAGAAATGCAAAATTAAAGCAGAACTTATATATATATATCGTTAGATAGAGCATGACGAGCTGATTCAATATACATGTTTTCATTTTTTTTTGGAATGAATTTTGAGGAGAGAAATTTTAGTTTTTTCTGATAACCTGCTTTTTCTGAAAAAGAAATCAATTATCGATAACCGACAAATTGTCAATTATTTTTTGCTTTCTTCAAATATCAGAATGGTTTGTTCCAGATTCAGCGTGAAAAACTGAATCTATGACAGTCATTTATAGATGACTTTCATAGATTCAGTTTTTCACACTGAATCTGAAACAAACATTTTTGAAATTTGAAGAAAACAAAAAATAACTGATAATTTGTCAGTTTCGATAATTGACCTCTTTTTCAGAAAAAGCAGACCTTTGAAAAAAAAAACTAGAATTTGTCTCCTAAAAACTCATTCTAAAAAGAATGAAAACACATATATACTTAATCAGCTCGTCAGGCTCTCTTTAACCATATATTTAAAAAAATTCTGTTCTAATTTTGCATTTTGGATAGCTTAAAAATAAAATAGATTTTAAGCTATTTATTTCTAGTCATTGATAACATAAGGAAGGGATGGAAATAATGATAGGACGGACAAAATTCAACAAATATCTATTGTTCAGATGTAAGGTTAACATGATCTTATCAGATCGTATGGAATTCTGGGTATATCCGATGTCTTTCAGCTCTTGAATCCGATTATTGAAAATCATCAGATCTAACATCCGATCGATATGACAGGATTTGACTTTAGAATTCTTTGACGTCAGGATCAACTTGACTCAATCATTGAAAGCTCTATTTGTTAGTATTTTTGAAGATTTTGCTTTATTCAGATAAATACATATACACGTTTTAAAAGTATTCATCATTAATGATAGAAACATTTCTGAATTACCGGGTGGGGTACAAGTTTTGTAACATTTTTTATTTCGCATATATCTTGCCGTAGGTAAACGATGAAAGCTTAAATTTTTTTTTAAAGATGCGTCTTGAAAAGCTCTACAGGAATGGTATAGCAAATCCCTATTGACTAGTGCTAGTGGTTTTTCCCATACTCAAAATGCGAAACCTATATGATGGTGCTGTGTCCCACCGTAAGAAAATGGTTAAAAGGCTTTTTCTTGCGCACATTTCGGCTTGAGAAAATGATAACATCTTGATTGTTTTTTTTAAAAGATGTGCCGTGAAAAGCTCTACACAAGCTGTACGAATAAATCGTTATTGATTTCTTCTAGTGACTTTTCTAGGTCGTCAATGTGGAAGATCTGCGTGATGTTGCTATCAGGTGCTCTAAAATGTTTGCAACATTTCTTATTTCGCATATATCTCGGCTTAACACAATGATCAAATCCTGGTTTTTCTTTTAAAAGATGCACCGTGAAAAGCTCTACAAAATTTGCATAAATAAATTCCTATTGACTTGTTCTGATGGTTCTTCTCGTACTCAAAAATGAAAGCTACATGATAGTGCTACTTTCTGCCATAATGAACCTGTTTGCAGGACTTTTTTGTTTTGCATATATCTCGACTTGCGAACATGATAACATCTTAATTGTTTTTTTAAAAGATGCGTTATGAAAAGCTCTACAAAGCCTATATAGACAAGTCCGTATTGCAAAAACGAAAAAGTCTTTCATACATTTTTATTACTGTGAGAAGTAGCGCCAACATACACCTTTTTCATTTTGAGTACGGAAAGAACCGTTAGAAGAAATCCGTACGGATTTGTTCATACTGCTGGTGTAGAGCTTTTCACGGCGCATCTCTTAAAAAAACAATCAAGATGTTATGATTTTCGTTAGCCAAGATATATGCAAAACAAAAGTCTTTCTGACATTTTTAGTACAGTAGGACATAGCACTATCATATAGGTTTCGCATTTTGAGTATGAAAAAGACTACTAACACAAGTCAATAGGGATTCGTTATACTATTCTTGTAGAGCTTTTCAAGACGCACCTTTTTTTTAAAAAATTAAGCTTTTATCATTTACCTACGGCAAGATATATGCAAAATAAAAAATGTTGCAAAACTTATGCCTCACCCGGTATTAGAATCTGCTTGTATTAGCTAATATTAAGTCAAGAAATGCTGCACTGCAAAATAAAAATAAACTTTTTATCGTCATATTTTTCTAATATTTCTCCTTTATTTATAACTTGCTCCATTCAGTAGTCTGATATATCATTACAAGCCTTAAGCGGTCAAAGAGTAATAATAATATGTGAAGATTGACTTCAAAAAGATAAATGAAATTAAGTTATAATTAGGGATGTGCCGAGACTGAAGCCTCACTAACAAAGATGAAAATTTTTCTTTATCAAGAACCCTCGAAACTCTACGAGATTTTTATTGAGAATTGCTTAGCTTGGCCTCAACTAGCTATGTGTACAACCGGGCAGATCTGTCATCAAAGAAAAAGGCTAAATCTCGGTCAAGATTTTACTTTTTTCAATTTTTCGACCGAGACTGAGCAAGACTTGGCCTTTTCTTTTCGTGGCCGATCTGTCCGGTTGTACGCATAGCTATCTGAGGCCAAGCTGAACAGTTCTCAATTAAAATCTCGTAGATTCTCGGAGGTTCTTGGTAGAGAAAAATTCTCATCTTTGTTAGCGAATCTTCAGTCTCGGTACATCCCTAGTTATAATCTTCGTAAATGTCTAGATATAAGAAGGATACTTAATCTGGGAAACACATCAAGGATTCCATAAGAATTATTTTTAATACACTTAATACAAAAATGAAAATAAGAATTAATTGAATAGATTTTGAGAAATAAATTAGTAGCAACTTAACATTATTATGTAAAAGATCCGACAAGATTTACGATCACTTTATAAAAATGTTCTTTTTTCAGACTTAACCTTATTGATTTGTAGATTTGATGGTTTTACGAAAAAATCAGATCTGTGGCGTCCTCTATTGAAGGTATATAATTAAATCGCTGATATAGTTCTGTATAAAACCTAATCACTCAATATTGTTGTCATCAGTTGACAGTGGATTCGGTACTATATAGTTGACTTTAGACACATCAGACAATAGAAAGAAAAGTATATTGGTTAAAATGACAACCAACGAAAACAACAGAACGAAATCGTGAATGTACAAAGTGTATGTGGCTTATTTCAACCTAAAAAAATGAAAAGATTAATAATATTATAGATGACTTCTATAGGTGACAATGGCACGCTATGAAAGAAAAGAAAATAATTAATAGTCTGCGTGTAAACATGCCACTGTCATCTATAAAAGTCATCTATAGAAGCCATCTATAATATTATTAATCTTTTCATTTTTTTCGTTTTGTTCTTTTCGTTGGTTGTCATTTTATCTGATATATTTTATTTTTGTTCTCTCATGCGTTTAAAGTAAACTAATACTATTAGTATTTTTGTTATTTGTTATTATTTAAATTTATTTATAAATAAACGTTAATTATCTGTAATAATTCAGTGATCGTTATTCTACTATTATGTCGATTACAATCGAGTAGGCGATTTATAGTGAACTCTCGTTATTTATGGCAGACATAATCTCTGCAGTAGTTCTTATTTAGTTGATGTAATTTACGAAAGTTAAAGTCTTAATCATAGGAAATCAAGAGCCTCACAAATATTAATAATTCTATTTCATGAGTATGATTATGTTTTCTTTTCTTTTAAGAATCTCATCAATTTAAATCATGGATTCACAACCAATTATTCGCGATCTTGTTGCAGCCAATATTGTATCACATTCAACATCGTCGAATGGAACATGTGTTCAATTAGTTGAAAGTAATAAAAATCCATTTGGTCATACAATAGTAAATACACGAAATGATGCAGCGTCTGATCCACAGGATCTTGTAAATTTAGCTCGACAAATGGAAACATGTGATGCATTTGTTCGAGCAAATGTTTCTAATCGTTTACAAGTTATTGTTAATCAAATGAATTATTTACGTCAAGAAGCACAACGTATACTAATGAAAGCACGACGTGATGATGAATTAAATCATTGTGCTTGCAATCTTGTTCGACGACCTGGACAAACATATTATCAATATGAAAGACAAAGTGGACAAAAATATTTATCAATCATGCATCCACAAGATTGGTTATCGAATGTAAAAAGTAGTGGATGTCCACATCGATTTTTAGGTGCATACAGACTTGAATATGATAATTCATGGACACGACAACCAACAGATTTTGATGATGGATTAGATGATCCATTAGATGAATTAAAACAACAAAATGTATATGATGCAAAACAAAATCAAAAAATGATCGAATTTCTTATTAAATAATAAATTGATCTTTGTTTTTTATTTTCTAAATAAAGAAAAATTAAATACAGAAAAATTTTGCTTTCAGAAAAAAAAATGAGTACAAAGAATATACCGACTAATAATCATAATGATGATGATGATGATGGTCTTGAATCAGTTCTTGGAGATGATGATGAATTTCAAGAAGCTGCTCTATTTGTTCAAAATAATCTTTCACTATTTTCTCGTGATGATTTACTTTATTTATATGCTCGATTTAAACAAGTAAATTTTTAATTATATTTTTCATTAATATTAAATCATTTTTTCTCATTGCTAAAGGTTACTGTTGGTGATATTAACATTCCTCGACCATCTTATTTTAGTTTTGAAGCAAAAACAAAATGGTAATTTCGATTGAAAAAGAATTACTCTTCTATTTTATTTCAATTTAGGGATGCATGGAATTCTCTAAAATCAATGTCAAAATCTCAAGCATCCAAAGAATATATCCAACATGTGACAGATAAAAAACAAAAAACTAATGTAGAAAATCAAGTAAAATAAATTTAATAATTATAATACCTTCTTCATAGATTTCTCTCAAATAGCAATCAACAAAAACTGGACCAAGTGTTAGTCGATTATTAGTACATAATAATGAACAAATGCCTAATGATGATGAAAAAACAATTTATGATTTCTGTCAAGATGGTAATGAAGAACGTGTTGAACAGATGATCAAAAAAAAATTTGATGTTAATAAACCAGATGAAACGGTAAAAGAGCAGATTTCAAAAGATTCTTAAGTTTTTTATATAAATTAACGAGTTGTCAATCTGAAGAGGAGCCTTATAGATCAACTCGTCATCGAAAAAAATGTACTATAAATTAAATGAGACGTATAACAAAATCTGATTTAATAAAATATATACATCTTTGTCAATCTGTAAGACATATCTCAAATCGTGTAAAGAAAGCGATTAACACCGTTATTCTACGCCCAGAACAATGATTCCAGAGCTCGAACCCAAGTGTATCAGGCAAATTCTCATCAGACAGACGCCGTTTTCGGTTGAAAAATGCAGGAAAATGGTAGGAAATTGGAAGTCGAAATCCAATGATCAGATCCAGTAGCCGGATTTTTCTAGTTCTGATCGTAACCGACTGCAACCAGCGCAGAGCCAGCCACTGAATTAAATCATTGAATTCCTACTTCCAAGTTCTTACCATTTTCCCCGAATTTTCCAATCAGAAATGGCTCGTATTTCTTGATCTGAGTGTTAGCGAAGATCATTCTTGTTCAATAACATCTAAGTGTTGAAAAACAAAAACTACCTACTTATTTCTTTCTAATGACAGATATTATCAAAAGAACAATTTAACATTTTTTTTGAATATTTGATTAAGTTGGTTCATATTTTAGAATTTCTAAATGATAAACTTTGAAACATTATTCGTATATATTTAGCAATTAACTTTATTACATTGGGCAGCGGATAGAGGCAACGAATCAATGATTCGTCTTTTGGTCAAACATGGAGCTGAACTCAATGTTCGTGATGAAGATGGGCAAACTCCATTGTTTTATGGTACGAAATAAAGTTGTTAATAATTGATTAGTTATTGTGTTTTCTTCTCTTATATTTTAGTTGCTAATTCAAGTAATATTCCTTGTATGAAGCTTTTACTTGAACTTGGTGCTGATCCGTCAATTCCAAACAATGATGGTGAATTACCATCGTCTGTGTCACAAACAGATGAAGAACGAGCTGTCTGGACAGCATATCTATAAATACTATATGCACTTTTCTTTTTCCTTTTTTTTTCTTTTTAACTACATATACCGTAGAATATTTCATGAGATTAAGTAATAACAAGATGTTTATTATTACGCCTCGGAAATAAAAATGTCACTTCGATGACTGGAGACTTGTGGATCATGTCAATAAATATATAATTTAGATCAACTCATAAGGACATGTGCGCATATGTTTGAAGAATTTAAACATGAGATATTATTTACTATGTCTCGAGAGGAAGACGTAAAGAAATTGACAAGTATTGGAAAGAAAAATAGCCCAAGCAGCATCAATTAAGATATAAAAACAAGCACTTTTTCAATGTTTGTTTCTTTTTTTTTCGCTCTATTAACCTTTTCTCGGTCAACAATACAATGATGATGTTCTGTTTATTTTCTTCTATATGGTCGAATTTCATACGGGACATATACACAACCAGTTTGCCTTGACCGATAGCAAACCTACGTCTTCCTGTTCTTCTTCATATTTTCGTTGATCACAGTGCACCATTCAATTAGAACAATGACCATCATTTTCTTTTCTTCATTCGCTTTCTCTTTCGTCGACCCTGACATGTCCGTATATGGTAATCGTCGGTCAAAACATACAATGAGATGGAATGGTTGAAATGCACGCGAAAGAGAGAGAGAGAGAGAGAGTTGTGAGAGAGAATAAAAAACAAAAAAAGAAAAAAGAAGAAAAGTAAAGAGCTAGAAGAACGCGCGCGCCATTCGTCGAGCAAGAGAAAGAAGAGTAGGCAGCAACATATATATATATACAAATACTTTAGTCTTAAATTTCACTCAATAAGTTTCAATCATGTGTGACGACGATGTAGCAGCACTTGTTATTGACAATGGAAGTGGTATGTGTAAAGCTGGATTCGCTGGTGATGATGCTCCACGTGCTGTATTTCCATCAATTGTTGGTCGACCACGTCATCAAGGTGTTATGGTTGGAATGGGTCAAAAAGATTCTTATGTTGGTGATGAAGCACAATCAAAACGTGGAATTCTTACATTAAAATATCCAATTGAACATGGTATTGTTACAAATTGGGATGATATGGAAAAAATTTGGCATCATACTTTTTATAATGAACTTCGTGTTGCACCTGAAGAACATCCTGTACTTCTTACTGAAGCACCACTTAATCCAAAAGCAAATCGTGAAAAAATGACACAAATTATGTTTGAAACATTTAATACACCAGGTAATATTAATCATTTATTTACATTTCTATATTTTTATTTTTATTTTTTATTTTTATTTTTATTTAGCAATGTATGTTGCTATTCAAGCTGTACTTTCTTTATATGCATCGGGTCGTACAACTGGTATTGTACTTGATTCAGGTGATGGTGTTACACATACAGTACCAATCTATGAAGGATATGCATTACCACATGCAATACTTCGTCTTGATTTAGCTGGTCGTGATTTAACTGATTATTTAATGAAAATTTTAACTGAACGTGGTTATTCATTTGTAACAACAGCTGAACGTGAAATTGTTCGAGATATAAAAGAAAAATTATGTTATGTTGCCCTTGATTTTGAACAAGAAATGGCTACAGCTGCATCATCATCATCATTAGAAAAAAGCTATGAACTACCCGATGGACAAGTCATTACTATTGGTAATGAACGATTTCGATGCCCAGAGGCTCTTTTTCAACCAAGCTTTCTTGGCATGGAAACAGCTGGTCAGTTTGAAATTTCTTTTATGAGTTTTTCTTTACTATTATTTTTCTATTCATAATAGGTATCCATGAAACAACATATAATTCAATAATGAAATGCGATATTGATATCCGTAAAGATTTATATGCTAATACTGTTCTTTCTGGAGGTAAGAAAGTTTTTAATCATCGATATTATTTATTTGTGATTAATATTGTTATATAGGTTCAACAATGTATCCAGGTATTGCTGATCGTATGCAAAAAGAAATAACATCATTAGCACCATCAACAATGAAAATTAAAATTATTGCACCACCTGAACGAAAATATTCAGTATGGATTGGTGGTTCAATTTTAGCATCATTATCAACATTTCAACAAATGTGGATTTCAAAACAAGAATATGATGAATCAGGTCCATCAATTGTTCACAGAAAATGTTTCTAAAAGAAATTTCTTTTTTTGCAATCAATGTTGATCGAACTTATTCTTACACCTGTTTTTTTGTTCTATCACTTTACATATTCTTGTCATTATGTGCGTGTGTGTAATAATCTTTAAAATCTTATACCTGCTGGTTGTACGTGCGTGTGTGTGTATTCTCTGTATGTTCTGCATTGTTCGTTATCATTCATTTTCTCTTTAAAAAATATATAATATATATTACAACTTTATCTTGTTCATCGAATATATCGTGTGTGTAATGATGAAAGTATAGAAAAGGGGAAAAACAAAGATACAGGAAAAAAGTGCAGAAGTATAATCTGGAGTTGGTTCACGAAACAAAAGGAAAGAAGAGTCAGCCAAACATCAACTATGATACGTTGTGATAGCTGCTTGCATTAATTCGATCTATAAATAGAAAAACCAAACGTCATACATATTTGATAAACTGAAAAATAAAATAAATCAAAAAAAAGAGAAAATGATATTTCTTTCTCAAAAACTAACTAATATTGTTTTATATGTATGTTTTTTTTTTGAATTTATATATATATATATATACATGTATATATCTGTTTACCATAATAATTTTCCCTCTGAAAGTATTTTCATAGTTGAGTTTCTACATAAGAGGTTAGATTAAATCCGGTCATCATGTTCATTACCGGAATTGGAAATACAATGGTTGAATTTTTTTCTGATGCAATCGTTGTCAACGTTTGTAAATATCGAAGTTGAAGAGCTGTTGGTGATTGCATAATAACATCAGCTGCATCTTTTAATGCTCTAAAATTAAACACAGAAAAAAAAAATATATATAAAATTTAAAAAAAAAAGATTTTACCTTGATGCTTTTTGTTCACCTTCAGCTGCAATTACTTTAGCGCGAGCTTCTCTTGCTGCTTCAGCTTCAGCTGCCATTGCTCTATAAACAGAAAAGAAAAGTGCATGAAATTAAAGTTTTGATAAATAGTTTTTAATTTTTAACCTTTGAAGTTGAACAGGTAATCGAACATCTTTACTATAATTTGAAAACAAATAATCGATATTATATTTGTTTTTTTTTTGTAATTAAAAAGAAAACAATAACTTACACTTCAACTCGTTCGACTCGAACTCCCCAACCTTCAGTACCTTCATCTAAAGCAGCCTGAAAACAAAACAAATCCAATGTTCCTTTTTTTTTAAATCAAATTAGAATATATACCTGCATTGTTTGTGCAATGGATTCTCGATCAGAAAGAATCTCTTGTAAAGATTTTGTACCTAGACTATAAATATTACGAAATTATAAAATATATATTTAGAATAAATTTGAAATAACTTACACATTACGTAAACTAGTAGCAGCAAGTAATTGTGTACTTTTCGGAGCATCTTCAACATTAGTAATAGAAATAACAGGATCAAATACTCGAAAATATACAACAGCATCGACAGCAACTGTTACTGAATCTTTCGTTAGAATCTATACATAAATATATATATATACATATATATATAAATTAATTATTGATATTAATAACGAAGACCTCTTGTGGTGGTACATCAAATGTGACTGTTCTCAAATCGACTTTTGTATAAGCATCAACACATGGTACTATAATAAATAGACCTGGACCCTACAATCATAGTAATAGAAATACTAATGAAGAAAATCTGTTAGATGAGAAATACTTTGGCACCGCCCAAGATACGACCCAGTCGAAACATGACAGCTCGCTCATATTCTTGAACAACCTAATCAAGAAAAAAGATAAAGAATATAGTATATTTATGATTTAATCAAACAAAAAAATAATAACTTACTTTAAGACAAACAGTAAGTGAAAATGGAAATGTCAAACATATAAGTGCATAAGAAAGCATAAGTAATATATATCCACATAAGCCCAAATTATAATCTTCATGTGAGTCTAAGTAAAAAAAATAATAATAATAATTATGGATGTCATGATATAGATCGAAAGTATTATTTATTTAATTATAAAATTCTACTTACCAGCATGTGATCGAATTATGGATGATCTTGAAAAACTAGCTGGTGTTATGGGTGGATAATGATAATTTCGAGCTCGATTCATTTGCCTGTTGTCTTCATCTTTTTCTCTTACTATCGTTCGAGCCATACTCGAACCAATTCTATAGATATTACTAGATCGTATGCGCGACAATGGAGATGGATGTTTCTATTTCTGTTCCCGCTTCCGTAGTGTTATTAATATTCCTATATTGTTGTCGATGTTCTCATGTTCTGCTTTGTAGTCTATCTCTTTTTCCTGTGCTCTCCCTCGAGTCCTTAAGGTGTTTGTTTATTTAAAAGATTTACAATATTACTCTCTTTCTTTTCTATGATATTACATTTTGACCAAGGACAATTATTTGACAGCAACAAAAAAATGACAGTTGTATTTGTCAAATGATAGATAACGCATTATAAATGATACTCATATAATACCAGAAAAGAATAACAACGAAATGTTCTTTCTACCAAAAAGAAAATTTTACTTACTTGAGAATCTCCTGATTCTTGTTGTTATTGGTGGTGCATTCATATTAATAATCGATGAATGTTCGACGTCACACAGACACACTCTCCACTTTTTTCTCGGGATTCACCGTAAATGTGTTTCCGTTGTCTTCTCGTTTTTTTTTCCTTTCTTTCTTTCTCTTTTCTGTTACTTCCTTTTTTTAATCTCAGAATCAACGAAACGGCCTTCTCTCGTTCTTTCTCTCTAGTCTACGTACTCCTCCTTTTTTTTTATTGTCCAATCTACAAATACAAGTTCTATTCTATTATATAATTGAATGTCTCTTGATAGTTTACATACACAAGACAGTTATAAGACAATCAGTCGTATCTAGTTGAAATCTGATCTGTCGTTATTGAATGACATGTGAAAAATGATGAATTTTCAGTAGTTTGAGTTTCTCTAGAGAATTCACTCTAGGCTTTTATCTTTCTGATAAAAATAATTCATCGAAAGCAAACGACAATAACAACAAACGAACGATGACGATGCATCACCCATCACTAAACTAAGTTGTTGTTATTCGGGAAATGACAGCGAGAAAGAAGAACGGAAGAGACCAATTTGTATGATGCATGCTTACTAGTCGTTCAGTTGATCACACACATACATACTCAAGCTGATTAAACGAAAGAAGAGAGAGAGAGAGAGAGAGAGAGAGAAGACAAAAAAAAAGACGAAGAACTACATGAAGACTAGAAGTGTTTTTTTCTATATTTGTCTAATTCTTGTTAGTTCAGTGGTACTTCATCGATGATGATTTATAGAGTTATTTAAATGAAGTAGACTAGAATATGCGCATAGGATGTTGACATAAATATTTTTTTTTCACCTGCTCAATAATAGGCAATGGTACACAATGGTGTGTTCTGATGATTATAGATATGGTATTATAATCGACAAAATTTTATGTCGTATATATTTACAACAGAAGAATAAAAAGAACTGAATATTGATCTTCTTATCGATTTGATTTAATCTCTTTCTTGATTTCATTGTTTTTATTTGGGTTTTTTTTCTTTTCAACCAAATCAATTTAAATACGCTTGAGTAATCGATCGGGAGAAATAATCGACGTTCTAATGCTGTCATTATCGTATCTTTTACGTTAATTACAATATCATTTAATCAAAGAGTAAACATATGACAAGATTTTTTTTTTGTGTACCCCTAGACAAATCACAGCAAAAGGTTTCTTTTGTCATTTTTTCTTTTTTTGCTCTATGAATTGTTTCGCTTTTTTGTCTGTCTGATTTGACACTTCAACAATCTCGTTAATGATATAGTTAAGGACAAAATATTAATCGAATTCTTCTTTTTCTCTCTTTTTTGTCCTTTGCTGTCTATAAATCGACATCTGCATTCTATTCTAATGTTAGATACCTGTGTGAAGTTTTTCATGCGTATAATTGTCAGGACTGTTGTTATTTGTCGTTGTTTGTGATGCTTGTAGAGATGATACTGTTGATCGATTACGACGTTCGTCATCTAATTTCCAACTATAATGTTTTTTGGAACTACGCATGAATGGATTTTGTTATTTGATTTTTTTTGATACACTTAGGATATTGTTTGTTTCTCGCTTATTTGTTCTTCCACTAGTGTTTTTTTTCTCAATTCTATACAACTGCTGACACGCACTGTTATCAATAATTATTTATTATATACTCTGGTCCGAGAATGATAGTAATGATGACAAAACGATTATTAGTGTTGTACGTGAAAAGAAAAACAAATCTAGTGATGAGAGAGAGACTAAAGAAAAAGAAAAGTATAATATCCGAAACTACGATATGATACGATCTTTTCTTTTCTCTCCGTTAGAATTCAAGTAATGAGAGATAGGGTGACAATCGTATCGATCAAACAATAGATGACATGGTTACTCTCTTTCGTTCTCTTGAAAGATTTCCTGAGGCCCTCTTTTCTCATTTCATCGACATCCGTGCTTTCATTTGCTTATTTTTCTCGTTCGTGCGTATTCTATCGACATAGATAGAACACACATTCACACGCACATATATGTTAACAATTCCGTCTTCTTCATGCATCATATAAACATTTTCTTTTTCGCATAAGACAGACTCGAGTTTATCGACATCGTTTTTTTTTTGTCATCGATCACGGTAGTAGTGATGATAATGATGCCAACAGCTAAATCATTCAAACAATATACTTATTATCCGTTTTTCAAAAGAAAAAATTGCATAAAGATTATTTTCTGTTTGTATATCTTATAAAAAAATTTCTATTGACTAGCATCGATAGAACATGATCGGTATGTGTAATGACTAAAATAGATAGCATACTGAATATCATTTACAGAAATACAGAATAAGATATAGATAGAAAAACAGAACTCTATTCAAAAGAATTTCCAGATGGTTCACTAGTGTTATTTCATATGACATGACAAAAACCGACAGTTGTTAATCTATATTATAAATTGTGATATGTGTTTGACGATATCGACAGAAAATATAATGATTTATATCCTCATAAAACATATAACATTGTGTAACTTATACCAAACAGACATATTTTGCTTAAAGAGAATATATCTGGTAGTAATTTGATCGAATAAAATGTCAGCATGAGAATGTAATATAGAAATTTGATGACACTCGATTAAATGAGATATATTTAATACTTTTTTTTCCTTTAGAGTGAAGGAAATCCTTCATTTGTATGTTCTTCTCAATAAAAAAAAGAATCTCACAGAACCTACTCAACATTATATAGTCAAATGTATTGAAATATTATTCTTTAATACATCTATTACATTCTTATACAAATGATTAAACATTATAACTCTATTTTTGAATATACGTAATAATTAGTTTCTATTAATAATCTTCTAATAAATGATGATTACTATTGACAAAAAAAAAAAACAATTTCGGTAAATTGAAAAATGTTTATTCTATGCAAAGATATTCATTTGTCATCATTCTGATTTGATCCACGAGATAATTGACTAAGAGAAAAAAAAAGGAACTAATAATATATTCAAATAAGCATTGATTGACTGTATATTTATACAGCAATAACTAATCTTGAATGATGAGTACTCTTGTACACAAAATTACAATTTTTTGAAGATCTTCTATAGTTATTTATATTCATTTGACACATCTACGCGAAAAAAAAATGCAAATTTAATCTCTAATTTTTAAAAAAGTCTGTTGCCCCTTTCTCAATATTAGGCAGTTGACTATTGCATAAAGTTCTTTTTTTTTTGGTTTTTAAAGTAACTATTGATATATGCTCTTGAGATAAAAAGCATGTCTTGTATATAGAAATTTTCTTATTAAATTGTTTTCTTTGATAGATAATGTACATAAACTAATCAAAATCTAATCTTTATATTTATATCAAAGATGGATGTAAATATTTCAATCAACCGAATGAAATAACCCGAGAAAAACAAATTTACTCTTGTCTGATTCCCAAATGCATTTGATCAAGAAAGTCAGATAAAAATGGTGTATTATTAGAACAAAAATATTATGACAGTGATTTAATTTCAAAGCTTTGATTGTTTTAATTAGAATGACTACAATTCAGTTGAATCTCTTATTTTATCTATAATAATCTACGAAACAAATACCCGAACATTGTTTTTTTTTCATAGATAGCAAACTGTATAAATCAATTATCATGAAAATTTTAATTTATTTCTATTCGATCGAAGCCTAGTCAATCTAAACATGCTAGAGATCAATAATTCTTCTTATTTATAATTGGTATTAATATTGTTTGTACACATTAAAATACTAAATTGTCATTAAGGACGAAAATATCAGTGTTTTTTGATAAAATCCTATCGAGGAAAAAAGAACTAAAATTTCTAATGCCACAAGTTATAACATGTGTTTCATAGAGTATTAATAAAGTTTTTTTTCCATCGATACATTAAATAACTTTTTTAGTACTTACTTTGTCAATTAAAAATAATCAATGTCGAATAAAAATTGTTGTCTATATTTACATCATGAGACTAATATAAAAGTGATCTATCTAAAACATAATTATAATACAAAAAAACAAAATGCATCTAACGTACTCCCTCTCTCCTTTAACTAATTAATTTCTCGAAATTTGGAAGTTTAATTAGTATACTTACAGTAAAATAAGATTAGCTTTCAGAGTTTTCAGTTGAAAATTTGAAAAAATTCGGATCAATGTTATTTCTATACATTTAAAATCTCTTTCCAAATTCTCAAAATTGTTTTAGTTTTCTGATAAAACTTTTTGTAACTAAAAGCCATAGAAGTATTCGAAGAATGGAATAGGTAGAGTTACTAATACAAATCATGAGTACTGTAAAAAAATTTTTATTACAAAGAAAGTAAAGTAGTCAAAAGTCTATCATAATGATAAGTTTGTTTGTTTTTCTCCTGGCTAAGACTCATATTTTCATGGAAAAAGAAGTGTTCGGTAAAGCTTATGAATTAGATCAAGTGAAAAGAAAAATATTAATGTTCCTGATTTTCTGGTTTCTTGTTTGAATTACAGGCATTAAATAATATAATGTTGTCAATGACTCGATTAACAATACTGACTATTAGTAAAACAGTTATAATTGCAGCTATCGTTGTTGCAAATGTATTAACAGTTGTACTTCTAACCAAAAAATCACAACAAAATTACAAATAAGTCACAACCTTGAAGCATTGAGATTGTAATATTAGTTTCTATGTATATCAATCTATACAGGTCTTCTATCAGTAACAGTAACAACTACAAATTTTTCATTGACCACAATTACTTCAACAAGTAGCAGTTCTAACAGCTCTAATATGGGGTTATCGCTAAGCACAATAACCCTATCAGGTGGAATTAATGAATATGGGTTCAACAAAGCAAATGTTCCTTTCACTTTGAAACTATTCCATTCAATCTTAACGACTAAAAATTACTTTTTATTTACGAATTATGATAGCGCAATCAACACCACCGCTGGGAACAGTACTATATTAACTAGCATTAATACTACGAGTAGGAATGACAACATTACAACTGTTAATGGTTTTCCCGCAAATGAAGCAGTTTTATTCAGCCTGATTGCAAAAGATATCTTTGGTCTACCAAATTTTACAGCATTCGATCTTTATTTCGATCAAATATCAATACCAGTCCGTCTTTTCTTTGCAAATGAAATCGTAGCATCCAGTGTCTCTGTTCAAATGAATCTTTCAGATGATGCTCGTATTAGTCAACATGGTGTTACCAATAACTCTGGTATCGTCGTTTTTGAAAACGTACTACCGACAACTGTATCGCTTTTTGCTCGTACTGATTATAATCAAATTAGTCTAGACGGTGTGCAACCATCTATTATTGCTATAACCATGACATTGATACCATTTATCAGCGGTAACAGCGCTAGAAAACGACGGCAGGTCTATAAAAATAGTTAGTGACTGGCTATGAATAGGAATAACGATTATAACGTACAGACACAAACTGCTTCTTTTACAATGCAACAGGTGTGACTCAGGTCTATGTTAAATATCAGTTTATTACAGAAGAAGTACCTGGTGACTATATTAGTTCACAATTTAACGATTACTTTAGTCTAACACTGCGTTCGAGTACAGGAAATTACCGGACAGTATCACAGAGTATGAATAGCCTTGGATTGAATGCTTTTAATTTCACATTAGGAGCAACATCATGAATGAACCTAACGATGCCGGTTGGTACACAATCTGAAATAATCCAAATTATAATTGATGTTTCCAATCTTGCCGATAATGTCTTACAATCACAGGTTAATGTTGATAAATACGGATCTGATACGTGTGATACCAACATTTGTGATAAAAGCTGCAATAGTCAATGTACATCAGATTCAATGCGTTCATCGACGTATTTGAACCCATCAACATATACGAACTGCATGGAACAAAGACACCGTGTACTTTAGATGAATATGCTCTTAGTTGCCGATCGAAAGTACTGTAACAAATTTGTTAATAATATAGACTTATTTAGTTCGACTGCATAAATGTGGGTTTATTCAATGATGAACTGTTTACAGAAAACTCTAGTATCATCACTACAAAACTGTGAAAAGGATTGTAATACACTGAAAAATTTAGTCTTTAGTTCATATTCGTCGTGTTACGTCATAAATAAAGGTTCTAATAAACCGTCACTGAATTGGTTACGATTGTTGACAATTGCTGAAAAAGATTTGTCGACTTACGATTGTTTTGTACAAGCTATTAAGACAATATTACAATGTATGCCTAATTTAATTAATCGTATCAACGCTGTCAATGCAGAAATACCGAATTTGGCTGCAAGAACTGCATTATTAATTTTAGTCCGTGACTTATTGTTGAAAAATTTGCATTGTTAATGTAGTTCCTAAGGAACAGACAAGCTGATCTTGTTGATTATTTCATCTAAGCTAAATCTAAGTCATATAGTACATATAACTACGCATGAAAGTGATCAATTTCAATATTTTTGTTGGAGAAGATCTAGTTTTCACTCGGTAATACTATGTCTATTAAGTGTTTTTTTGTAGCTTCAAGCATTCGACTGTTGAATCACTTTTCGTAATGAACATAAAACTATTATCGACACTATTGTTCAACGTTGTCATTGTGCTATTTAGTTTATCTGTTTCTCATTCAAAGAGTTTTTTCTTTTGATCGCAGCTGTTTTTTTGTGTTGATCATGGAAGAAAATACTGTTGAGTGATCTAAACTTTCATCATCATTAAAGGCATATTTATTCTTCTTATCTACGGTTAATGGATTCAAATAGTTGCGAAGGCCATCATTCAACTTCATGACAGATTAAGAAGGGAAGTTGTTCTTGATACATTTTTCAGGCCGACACATTCAGCTGCAGTTGTGTTTCTGGTTCTAGACTATTTGCTTAAAGTTTCCCATAAAAAAATGCATAAAATTTTGTTTTGAAAAGTCGGTTTTACACAATCACGAAATCCCCTACTTAGAGAAACGATGCACTGGACGTAATAGAAGGTCCTTCCCCTTTAATTAATTAATTTTTCGAAAAATTGGAACTCTAATGGGTATATTTACATTAAAATATGACTAGTTTTTAATTGAGAATCTTAAAAGACTCAGGTCAACATTATCTGTGAGCATTTAAAATCTTAAAAATCTCCAAATCATTTTAGTTTTCTGATGAAAAATGGTGTAACTAAAAATTATGGAAATAAATGAGACACGATAAGAGATTTTCTCTAAAAACATTGTACGCTTTAACATAAGAATAGACCCGAAGTTTTCTATTGTACATAAAAGATTAATTCGAAAATTTCCTGTTGCTACGAAAACTTAGTATGTTCGAAAAAATCTACTATTTGAACTTCATTACAGAATTCTATTTAAATTTATTAGATGTCTCTGCCTATTTGAACATACTTTTCGTCTTATTTATCACTGGTTATATATATTATAGACTATTTTCTTTTTCTTTAGTCTCATATATTCTTTACACTTTATATAGACTGATTTTCTATTCTATCATTCAAAACAATGCCTGCTCTTACAAAGGATAAATTTGTTAAACATATTCAAACACCAGCTCGGTAAAAATTATATTTCTTAAAAATTCTACCATTGATTCCTTATTTATTGTCTATATAGTATTCATCCAAGATCTTTGGGTACTAATGATATTAAACGACTTGGTCCTAGTCGAAGAATAGGCGTAAAACGTACACAAACACAAGGTAAAATGTTTTTTTCTTTGATTGATTTAAATAAGAAAATTTATTCATTTAGCAATTCAAACTGAAACTGTACTTGCTTGTCTTATTCTAAATAATACATACAAACAAATAGATGAAGGAACACAAACTGTAAATTATTATTTATAATAGATATTTAACATTCTTATTTCTTTTTTTCATTTTAGAATGATGACATTAATAATGATCAACAACATTCAGTTAGCGGCATTGCCTCACGTTTAATGAAATATTTGGTATGTAAAAATTTATATTTAGATTTAAATAATTCATTTAATTAAATTATAGGGTGGAAAGATCGTCGCATTGATGGAATTATTTAATAATCTGAAATAACAGCTTCTTGATAAAATCTATATATTTATTTATTTTTTTTTCTATTTATTAATTTCTGCTAAATAAAAGATAATATAATTCATTTACGATATTAATTATAAAGAAAATAATTTTAATCTAAATGAAGTTCTTCTTCATCATTGAGTATATTCGTATACGTACTTTCCCATATATAAAAATATCTATGTTCAAAAATGATTAATAACAATTAATGGAACGTTAGTAAACTATAATTTATTCGTTTGTAAAATGTATTTTGATAGGATGAATATATCGTCAAAGAAAAGATGTTGTAATAAACTGTAGATTATAAGTTTTTCAAATAGATTTCTTGTTGCAAATAATTTTAAAAGAATTAGCAGTTTATTAGGGCTATTTATCATTTAGAAACATTGAACAAAGTTTTTTGTTTTTGTGTTATTATTAACAAATAAGATTTAAATATAGTGAATTTTCTGATTTGACTTTATGTAGAAAGTTGATCATAAAGTTGTTTTTTTGTGAATGAAACATGAGAGATGGATTTTAGAATGTTTTGCACGAAAGATTCGATAGACTTTTCAATATTAGTTTTGAATTTAATGAAAATAAATGTAAATTGATGTGTTTAAAAAAACAATACAAAATTCACTAAGATGATAAATGCAAAAATATATTTAATCATAAATGTCATTGTTAACATTGATTTACCAGTATAATTTGTTTTTATTAATATGTCATAAATGCGAATAGTCTTCAACAAAATCAATTAAAAAGCAGACTTTTTTGCAAAACATAATCAGATCAATAAGTTTGATTATAAATAAATTACAACCGACTAAAATATCTGACGTTATCTGATTTCAATTTTTCTTGTACAACACCACAAGTTAGTTGAAAATCTCACAAGGAAATCGTTCCGAATGATAAACAAGTTTTCAGACATGACCTCTTTATCAGATAAAACCTATCGCGACTAGTGATGTAACAAAAGTAGGATCAGTAAGGACTTGGCCTTGTTGCTAAACGAAAAAAGTTCTACTATCTTCAATGTTTAGAAATACTATCTTTCATAAAATATTTAAAGAATTATTGGGAAAGCATTGAAATTGTTTCATAAACAGAGCAGGTAATGATTAGTTAAGAATTCATTCTGTTAACTGAGTTTTATCTATTTGTCAAAAGTTAAGGTGCAAATAAAATCACTTAAGAAGACTAAATAGATTTATGAATATAAAATAATAAACTCTATTAAGCCACGTTGAGTAACATGCTATGTTTCTTCTAGACACTCTATGTTAAAAAAGATTAATCATAGATTTCAAAGAACTAGGAATTCACTACGAACAGTATTTAATTTGAATGTATTTTTTGAGACAAAAAGTACTTTAAAATGAATAGGACCAGTTGATAATATTTATATTGGTTTCACTCGGACATACGATTTTACTATTTATCAGTCTAAGTACATCGATTAATAGTAAGTGTCCAGTGTAGTGAAAATGTATCATGTTCACTTGTACTTGTCAATGGCCAGACATACATTCAACAGAAATGTAAATTATTTCATATATTTGTTTGTATGTAACACTCGAACAATTGTCATATAAAAGGTAAGATCTTGAAGGCGGAGATCCGAAATATTGTGTCTCTATTCCTCATTGATAATTATGGTATCATCACTAAAATATTCTGCTCGTTTTTTGTCTCATGACTAATACTCAATCGTATACATTCTTAGACGATAAAGGTGAAGTATATTAAAATGGAAAACTTCAATCGTCTATCTTTGTCGATCTTAGTCAAATGAGTTATGTAGCGCATTCACCATTCTTCTTTCCCCTTAACTATCATGAATTGATGGCTTTTCAAGCATTGAAAAAGATAATTATTCAGACCCATTTTTGACAATCCGTACAATATCATTGAGATAGCTGAGTTTTCTTTTCATTGCCAAAGTTAGAAACACACAATGACTACGAGATAAGTCGTTCAGAATGTGTTATCAAAAGAATCAATATGAAAAGAGAATCAATCAATTCATTATAGCAACATCATCTTGTATCGAAAGCATATTTTGGATATTTATTTCGAGTATCATGTAATGATGTTCAACATCATTTTCAGACAAAGCAACTATCGATTCATGCAGCAGCCTTAATGGACGTCTTGTCACATGAATTTTTTTTCAAACTCATGCATTATCTTTTCTAAAATGTCGATACTTTTTCAAAAAAAAGATAATATCTGCTAAAATAAGATCACTAAATTCAGACAGTTTTATTAGTAAATATCATGAAGAACATCTGTCTTCAGAACTTTCAACTATCATTATATCATGTTGTCTTTTTCACGTTCTGCTTTTCCAAAATATCTCAATTATTCAATTTTCTAATGGAGTTTGTTTGAACTCAATACATTCAAAAAATTTCATGAAACTTCAAGATTATTTCTTCGTCGAACATTTTCGATTCAAGAATATTGATTTGACAAGTCAACTTTTGTTTTTTTTTTCTAAAAAACTTGAATAGAGAAAATGCTTTTTTTAATATAAATGTCGTTTTTATAATTCATGTTATATTAACAACAAATCAGAAAAAAAACGAATAAATAAGAAAAATATCAGCACCAGAATATATATATATATATGTATGAGATTCAACAAATAGAAAACAAAAACAAAAGATTTTCTCTTTTTCGTTTTTCTTTAAGAGGAAGTCATTGGTTGAAATCGTTGCATATAAAAATGACAATTAGAACAATAAGCTCCAATTTGATTATTTTTTGAACAACGTTTATGACAAAGTGTACATTCACTTAAACCAATTGGAATATCATTTGATAATGATGGTGTATCAGAATCCGAATCTGGTGTTGTTGTTGTTGTTGTTGTTTGTTGTTGATGAATTTTTCTTAAAAATGAATGAATTAAATGTTCTGATGGTGGTTCATCTGTATCATCACATGTTGGAACAATTAATGCAACATTATCAGAAAATTTAACATTCTTTTTTGGACGTGAAATTTTTGATGTTGATGATAGTATTGATGTTATTCTTGATATATTATTATCATAGATATTTTCATTTTTTTTTAATTTTTTTTCTAAAGGTTTAAATGTTGATATTAATGAATTAGTTGATGGATAAAATTGTGTTAAATTTTCTTGTTCTTCTATTTGTCGTTTTTGTAATGAACGTATTCTTAATAATAAACTGTTCTTTTTTGTTCGAGCATATATTGATATACCATTATTATGATTATCATTTATATTAAGAATTTGTTCAATAAGTAATAGAGCTTGTTGACATGATTCTAATGCTGAAGAATAATTATTTGCACATTCATATTTTAATGATTCTTCAAAATAATGTTCAATTGTTGCATATGACATATCGAGATGACTATCATCTAAAGATAATATATTTTATTTTACAAAAGAAACAATAATAAAAATAATCTCAAAACAGTGAGATATGAATTTCAAGTTAGAATAGACAGTTGTAATGTGATTTTTAAAGGTATGTGAGTATAATAATATAAATCACAATAAAACTGTCTGAATATTAACGAAGAATAGGTTACAAATGATTTTTATCTATCAATTAGAAATAAGATTAGAGTGTCACGCGAAGTTGCTCGGTCAGAATTCGAAACTGTCTGTTAAGTGTCCCCTCCTCAAAAATCAATCTTGACTCAAATGCATTCACATCGCATGAAATCTTCATTATATATATCAGACCTGTCACGAAGAAGATAGGGAATTGCGTCTCCTTTGAGACCTGGACTCGCGTTCGAGCCCATGAAAACATGGACTTGCAGCTCCCTGGATGGGAAAGTGAACAACAAGAAATAACTGTACGTTGACTTTTTTTCTGACAGTAGCCAATAAATAGCTAAAACCTTGACCTTTCATTTGTTCATGTACACAGAGAGTACCGAATATTGATGAAAAAAAAAAACTCGGATCTAGATCTGTCGGATTCACGTTTCTATGAACTGGCAACTCTTTAAGTGAGGAACATGTGGTAAAATTTTCAGTCCTGTATCATGATATTTTCGGGAGATATTCATCCTACACCGGTTACGAATACCTCATTCGGTAATCCGAAATTCTCCGTGAACCCTCATTCTATCAACTTGATCCTTTTTTGATTTGAAAGAACATGTCAGATTATAGTACCTTTTTTTTTTATTAAATCGTTACTTTTTATGTAGCAGAAAAGGGTGACAAGTTCAATAACTCGAGAAATAGTCATCTATTTATATATAAGTACTTTTTTTATATAATAATAAAAAAACTTAATCCAAAAAAAGGACTCTGTCGTTTCACATGCTCTTTCAAAACAAAAAAAACGCAATTGGCTACAATGAAGATCCTTTGAAAATTCTGAGATGCACGATTAGAAAAACACAAACAAAATAAAAAATGAAAGAGATTTTCCGCTTCTTCTGAAAACATAGAAGGTAACGGAGTTCATCGAAAATTCTCGAGAAAAAATGACGTGTCAACTAAAAAATCATATTGTTAATGAAAGTTTCGACCTCAAGCTATTCTTACATGCATTTATCATCTTAATTCCAATAATCCTGATGGGAATGGACTTATATTGAAAGAGGAAGAGAGCTTAATTAATAACTTGGTGTCGCCGAATAAAAAAATCAATTTTTGAGTTTTAAAGAGAAAAATGTAAACTAAAATTATTATCATTAACATAACACAAACAATCAAAAAGTTATGAGTTTTACAATGTCGACATATATTAATTACAAAGTTGCATGTCAATTTCTTTTTAGTGTAGAAATGAATAATTTCAATTCGACAAACATTTATATGTCTAATTGAACATTTTTTTGGTTTCAAACTTAAAAGAAAATTCTTAACTATCAAATTTTATTTTTGTTACTATTTACTATAAAACAAAATTATATACATCTCATTTATATGTTTCAATAATACTTATTATGATGTAATTTTTTTAAAATTATGACCTATATATATATTTATTATTATTGTTTTTTGAAAGAAAGAACAAATTGTATACTATTATTAAAGACTAGAATAATGCATAGAAATTTAACATCTATTTTATTGTTATATAATCATATATTCAAAAAAACATACGCCTATTTTTATTCAACTTAACTTGAGATACTATTCATTATAAAAATTTATGATATTTATGTTTTTGTTGACTTTGAGAAAATAAAATATATAAATAAGTTTTTACTTACTCATAATACGTTCTGTTTGTTTAATTAAACTATCTATAAGTGTTTGTTCATTTTCAATAAGACTATCTCTTGAACTTCCATCACTTGATCCATCATTTATTCCACTACTTAAACCTGAATCACGTTGTGATGATATAGATGAATCTCCACTTGATGATGTATCTTCACGTTGTTGTTGTTGTGTTGTTATTTGATAATTTCGATGTCGACTTTGAACAATTGGTGATGATGTTGATGATGATGATATAGATGTTGTATCGGATAATGTTTCTTTTTTTAATAATTGTTGTTGCATAACTTTAACAACTTTTTCTTGATTAATATATGAATTATTTGTTATTGATGATTTTGGCATAAATAACATTGATGAATTAAGTGTAGCAAATGATGATATTTTATGAAGATTTTCTAATGTATATGATTCTTGTTTAAAATTGTCTTGTTTTTTTGTTATCATTGAATTTTTTATATTATTTGATAAAATATTTTGTTCTAATCGTTTTTCATCTGGTATAACTATAAATATAAGACGTAATCGGTCGGTGTTATTTTCTAATCATGTACAATAAATGACAAGAAGAAAAAGAGAAAAAAAAAAAAGAAAAGAATGAAACAAACACATCTACTGTTCTCATCACTGTTCCTAGTTTCTTTCTTTTTTTTTCCTCGTTCTCATCTCTTATATACTCGAAAGAAGGTAGCCACGATACAGATACTCATAAAGGAACAAAAAGTAATCATCAGGCGAGGTCTACAATTGCGATTATGTACACAAAACAGGCCTGCACTAGTTATGATGCAATACATGGACAAAAAAAAAATTGAATATTATATAAATATATATATGTATGTATATATAAGTAGTAATTTAAAGTCTTTCTCTCATTATCTGTAATCAAAAAAAAAATGCTTACAATTCATAGTTTTCGTTTGAATCACCGTTCGTTTAAGTAATTGACTTATGTCAACTGGATTTCGATCAGGATTTGCATAAATAAAAAGAAATGGTTGAAGATGAAAATCAATACATTTTCTTGTAACAGCATTCCAATCATTTAATACAATAATATTTCCATCAAAACAAAATAACCATTTTAATGTTGTATGATCATAAGAAAAAAATACTTCAATATTACCACCATAAAAACATATAAGACCAATTAAATTAAGTTGTTTAATACGAGCATCATTTATAGTCACGTCATAAAATAACTAAAAGAAAATTATGATTAATTCAAAACAAAACTTTGTATTTTATTTACTTCATGTAAATTAATAAATGGATTAATAATTGAAATAAAATCTTCTACATCACTTGTTGTACAATGAGATAAAGTCCAATCAATAGCAATAGAAACTATAAATTCGAATAAAAATAAAAATTAAAAAATAAAAATAAATTTAATTGACTATCATACTTAAATCTGGAACATTCGTTAATAATAAAACATTTCGTTGTTGATGTCCACAATTCTTTATTGAACATATTTGTCGATCTAATTCAAATTGACTTGTTGATGCAAGATAAAGAAGTTGTGCAAATGTTTTGGATAAACGTTTTGTTTCAATTTGTTTTACTAGTTGACTACGAAAAACAAAGCACAAAAAAAAAAAGAAGATTTTTCATCATTACTATTTTAAATCTTAACATATACTTACCATAAAATAGTTGCATCAACTTGATAAACTGCTCGAGTAAATATCATTGTATTATCAATATTTTGTTGCTGTTGAGAACGGCAGTTAACATTGCTACATCGACGCTATATTTATATAAATATAAAATTAGTAAATAAATTTAATACAAAAGAGAATACACATACCACTTGTACAAGATTCATTAGATGAACATTATTTTAATAGAACAAAAAAAGAAAAAACAAGATCTAGAATACGATGAAGAATAATCATTTCTTTCCTTCTTTTTTTTTTTTTTTTTTTTTATCAAATCTTAATACTGACTACTACCACTAAATCAACATACATACATACATACAAACGGATATATCACCCTAGCATTTAATCGAAGAAGAGAACGATTCATCCATAGGCAAAGGTTAACATCGGTTGACCGTCAATGCTCAACGATTTTTTTTTCTTCTTCTCTGTGTTCTTACCTTCGGACTAACGTGGTGCATTCAATGCAGGTATGTGGACAAGAATGTGTATGTAGAAAAAGACAGAAGAAAAAAAAAATTATTGAACACAAGCCAAGAAAAATGCGACTATAACAAGAGAAAGTATATGTCACTCACTCTCTCTGTCGATCAAATATATTGAATACATATACAATGTGAACGACGGATATTGTTCAGGTGCACATATGCATATATATACTCACTTTCCTTTTTCCGTTTTTATTATTAATGTGGTTCAAAGAGAAAGGTGTAAATTATACGCATGAAGAAATCGAAACGAAATAATGATTCAGCAGCTTCTATGTACATTGAATATCAAAGCGAAGATTTTCTTTTTTTTTAAATAACAAATACTTGAGATTCACATGGAATCACTTCTTACTAATTTTATTTACGAGTATGATTTAATTATTACAAAAAAATTTTCTCACCTGCTGGTTGAAGTGTTAATTTTCGAATGTATTTTGGATGAGCTAAAACTCAAATTTTATCATGATGAACTATGTGTTAAAGTATCCTTCAGTTGAAATTCTCGCCTACTTATTGACATTTAACTAACTACGTGTCACCTCGAACAAGGATACTTAGAAGAAAAAGTTCAATTATTTTTTTTTGTTTTATTATTATTATTAAGACAAAGGAAAATAAAAGTGCAAAACGGCTGAAGAAATATTTATACAATCATAAAAACTAACATACATATGTCAAGATTGATATCATTTCTACAACAGGAGTTGCCATCAATAACAATGAATAAAGAGATTTGATAAAGTAATATTATATAATAATAACATAATAATAATAATCATTTATTATGAATAGGGGTGGGATCTGACTGTCTATCGATAGAAATATGTGTTTTTTTTTATTTCTTTTGAACTTGTAAATACACTTATGTACGCAATTTTAGATGAGAGAAAAATGAAAACGAGTCAGTAGAGATTTATTGAGGATAATGAAAACGACTATGATATCTTGTATTGAATGAACAATTTTCAATTGAATATTCATCTGCTTCAATAGAGTATATACGAATGTGAAGCCTCGTCACGCACGTTCACAGTCACATTAATACAATACAAAAAAAAGAAGAAAAAGAAATTGTCAAGAGGCTAATCCAAGCTTGCACGCTTAGCTCGGATTTCTCTTTCTTTTTTATATGTATTTGTGTAGAAGAATAATTTCAAGGATATGAAACACCATTGTGTAACACATTCGTTGATTAACAAACAATGTGTATATATAAAAGTGGATAAATCTTTTGAGAATGAGACAAAAAAAGAAAAGGTGAAAGTTGAACAATGTGTATATAAAAACCTAATGACCTCTGTTCATCCATTATCTTTATGTTCATTGGAACATGTGTATTAATGAAATTGAATATGATAAGATGTCTATATAAAATAGAAGCATCAATAAATATATATATATGTATGCATAAGAAAAAGCTATTCAATGTATTGATAGAATTAACTGAAATTGTACAAAGTTAAATGATGATGATAAATGACTGATACACAATAGAGTTCTTTTTGATTTGATTATATGAAGATATCATGAGCTATATACTATCGAATGAACTGTCGAGATTTTTTTAAATGTTGTGTCTAGAAGAGTTCATTAATGAAAAAAAAAACAAGTATAATATTAACAATGATGATTTGATTTTATATACGTGCATATGAACAATTGATTGTTCATTTCAATAGACATTCTTAATATTTAATGTTTGATTCTAATCTGAATACTTAAAAAAAAAAAAGATGTTTTTACATTCTTTTCTGTATAACTTTGTTCAATCAATTTGTTATTCCCATCATAATAAGTCACACATATATACTATTGATTTTAATACTGGAAAAAAAAGCAGAAAATTGTTATGTCACGTTATCTTTTGATCCAGTTTGTTTACATATTGATTTATGATCTTTATTTAGAAAAGAAAAACAGTTCGATGAATTTTTAACGACAATTTGACAATGTGACAGATAAACTATTTTCAAAAGAATAAATCCTCTTAAAAAGAAGACAAATTTCTTTTTTTTTTCCATAAATAAAGAGTTTAAGATAAAATTTATAACAATGTGTAATATTGTAATGAAATTCTTTACGAACATTCAAAATAAAACATGTGCTTATTCATGTATGCTTAAATAAGAGTATACTTTAGTTGATAGACAAAAGAAAAATTCTATAGATAAATGTTGACAATTGAAATAGTAGTTCAAGTAGATGGAAACAAGATTGAATTTAATTTCCTTTTTGTCAAATGAAGAACACTTTTGTTTTTTTCAATTTTCAAATCTTAGAATAAAAGTCCAGTCAATAATTTGATAAATTATATTCTATATAATACAATAATCATATAATAATTATTGAACATACAACTATTTTTTTCTAGTAATATAATTGATAGAGATGCATTTGGTATAATTTGTTATTCATATATAATATGCCATACATTGATCTATTCAATATGTAGAACAACAAATGGCATAATCATTATTATGATAACTATGCTATTTATGTTTTAGATGATTGACAAAGTGTTTCAGTTGGATAATAAAATAGATTTTCTAAAATAAGATAAAAATTATCAAATAATCTAAAATAAGTATTGTCATGTGTGTTGTTTTTAGATAAGCAATATTTTTCTGTTTGTAGATTTATCTTTGATATTGATCTGTTAACTTATCTAAAATTAAATAATTAAGATAGAATTTTCTTGTATTTTTCTGCTAAAATATTTTTAATAGATGGTTTCATAATCAACATTTCAACTGACTTTTTTTTTCTTTAAAATAAAAGATAATATTGAATAATATCAAACATAGAATGTAACATAATTTTTTTATTGAGACACATTTACAAAAGAGAAAAAAGAAACCGATTTTTTCATTTCTCATACGTTAAAATGTCAACATGTAATAGTATACCTATATAAATAGGATGTGTACTCATTTCCGTTTTGTAATAGTTGATTATTGATATCTGAACAATTGTTCGGTAACAAAATGTTGTCATTGTCAATCTCATATTATGTTATCAACTGTTCTCATAATGATTATAATAACTGATGCAAACAAAAACAGATCAATGATTAATCTTGTTTAATGTCCTGTAATCGAATCAGTTCGGATCCAGGCATAGGATCATATCCGGATCTAACCTGATAATTAACAATTTTGTTTCAAATAAAAATTCATCTACAGATGATGATGATGATCCATATGATAAAGTAATTGAATATATGAAAAGCAAAGTAAATTATTAAAAAGGTAAAACTATACTATCGTGATGGAAATAACATTCATATATATATATATTTACAATTATCATGTTTAGCACCAACATTACTTTTCATCCGAGTATGATCAGTAACAAGCAAGTGTATATTCAGCGAAACTAAAACAATTCACAATAGTAGTATATTTTATTATATGAGAAACAAAAATTTGAATAATATATATGACTGCGAAAATACTTTGCTAAGCATTGATTACTTTCAGTCTGAGTAAGAATATGAAAAGTTTTATTCGTGCAGAACATTACATGTATTAATTATCAAATATTTATTAAACAAAATCAACTATTTTGTTCGGTTCATACCGAATGTATATTATATTATCATTATCAAAGACCAAAAAAAAAAGAAAAAAAAATCCCGTCTATACACAAAATAACTGCACAAACTTAATTAAAGGAAATTACATTGTTGAAATAATAAACAAACAATAACAAAAGCAAAAAGAAAAAGAAAACAGAAGAAATTATGATTGTCGATAACATGTTCGTACCCACTGTTGATCATCATGTTGTATACGTACAATAATTTCACGTAATTCAGTGTATGTACGATCAAGATCATTATTAATTATAATATAATCAAATAATAAATAATGATGTCGTTCAATTGAACGACTTTGTCTTATTATTTCACGATAATCATTATCAGTTAAATGATCACGACGATCAATTTCTAAACGTTTTAAACGTTCAAATGATGGTGCTGCAATACAAATTATATATGGATAAAGATCTGTTTTATCAAATGTTCGTATTGCATCTGGATTTAAATTTAATATACAAATTTTTCTTTTTCGACAAACAATATGTCGAATATCTTCAATTGATGTTCCATATAAATCACGATCATATTGACCAAATTCAACAAATGAATGACATGCTACTTTTGATAAAAAATCAGCATCTGATACAAAATGATAATCAATATCAGCAATTTCATGTTGACGACGAGCACGTGTTGTATGTGGAATTGCAACATCGAATAAATTTGGTTCTGTTTGAAGAAGACGACGACGTAATTCATGTCGACCAACATTGGGAGCACCTTAAAGAAAAACAAAAGCGTACAGTTCTTCTTTTTTTTTCTTTAGCATTTTTTTGCTATTATATAAAAGCAATTTTAATAAACAAGCGAAGACTTCTATATAAGCTAGAAATCACTAAGAAAAAAATATAAGTTTTCACAATAGATTTTGTTTTTTTCAAAAGATGATCATTATGACAAAAATCTATGAATTATTTCATTCTCACCTAATAAAACAATTGGTCGTGTCATTTGTTGTCTTGTTATATCTAGACGAAAGACAGGATCATAAAAACGAAATGTATTAATCATTAATGAATCTATTATTATATCTTTATTGGGATCTAAAATAGTAGTCATCGTTTGTGATGATGGTTGTACTTCATCAAATTGTCTTGTATCAGTTAATGAAAAATGATTTGTTGATGTTCGAATATTTGTTGTATCTGTATCATCAATATCACGTATAAATGTTGCATTATTATAAACAGAATGTAAATTATATTTTTCTTTTTTTGATACACAAGTTAAACAAGATTTCTTTTTTTTCTTTTTATTTTTTTTCAAATATTTTATTGATGTTGATATTGATGTTGATGATGATGATGATATTGATTCAGTTTCATCATTAAGTGCTTTTATTAAAGCTAAACGTTTTTGTTGTAAATGATCTGATGGTATAAGACCTGCTAAACTTGGATCTGTATCTGTTTCAGTTGAATTTTCACGATATGCTTGCCACCAACTAACATATGAATCATTTATTTTAATATAATTTTCATCACGTGCAACAATACGTAAAATATCACCACGTTGAAACATTAAACCAAGTTCTTTACATGGTAATAATGGATCATTATATGGATCATATGCATATAATGCACGAACATAAAATGTTTGATATGATATATTATTATTATGATTATTATGAATTATATGTGAAATTAATGGTGGTGCAAGAAGAAATTTAATTAAACCTGTTGTATTTAACATTAATGAACAAACATAATCAAGTGAATGACCTGTTATTGGTTCATCATTAATTTCAAGTATACGATCATTTATTTGAAAAAGTTGTGTATTTGCTGCAATACCACCAACAATAATTCGAGCTATATGTATTGTACCAGAATCAGAACGTGTTATTGTTAAACCTAATGGTTCATGAGTTTTTTCAATTTTAACTATTTTTAATTCATCAATTGCATATTGTGATAATTTTAATAATTCTTCTGTTGTTTCAGAATGATTTAAATTATTTGAAATATTTTCATTATTAATATTATTTACTATTTCGTGATTTTCTGGTAATGCTGATGGATAAAGACGTAATTTAAGAACATTATCAAATACATTTAAAAAACTTTGCATTTCTGTACGACGTAATAATGTTAAACATGTTTTAAGATCATTGAGCATATCAAATAAAGATGGTGATGATGCTCTTATTGTACTAGAAGAGGAAAAAAAAAACATTTTATATCATATTTTTTTTTTATTATATTCTTTAATTATACTGAGTCGCATGGTTGCGAAATAGAAGTGGTCGAGTCTGAAATTCTAGACCTGACGAACTCTATTGTTCAGTGAACAGAGAAGAAAAAAGTACATCATATAGAGTTAACAGAAGAGAGTGAGTACATGAAAAACAAAAAGCAAATAAAGAATGATAAAATAATCGAAAATGAAACCAAAGCTTAAAAATATGAACATACCGTTTACCAAAGAATCTAATCTAACATAAATTCAAATGATATCCATCGCACTAAGAGTTGTCATAGGTACATAGCTTTTAAGAGAGCTGATGAGTTAAACTTAACATATCTGAACTAGAGATGTGTAGGACCAAAAGTTGGAAGTTTATGAGAAAGACAAATTAGAAAAAACTTATCCCAACCGGAAATAAAGAGTATAGTTAAATATTCTACGGTTTTAAGCGAATTATCTTATCAATCAGAACATAATTTAAGAGATATGATCCAAAAAAGTGCTAATTATCAATTAAATTAAAACAAGAAAAGTGAATATTGAAAAATTATTCTAGATTTGATACGAATGAATTCCGAAATAGTTTACAAAGAATTTCCTGTTGAGAATTTAGTAATAATAAAATTCTAAAAAACATACTCTGCATCAAACATTGTATATTCAGCATCAATTAATTTTTTTTCAATAAGTTGAATAAATTCTTCAATCATTTGTTTAAAATCTCGTTGACCATTATCACCATTAATCATTATTTCATGAAATAAATCCATTGAACCATCATTTACATGTGTTAAAATAGGTAATAAATGAAGACTTTGTTGAAATGAACCTTGTTGTGCTATTTCACGTAAACGACCAATATCTTCTTTAATATTTTCATCTTCCATTTTACATAATATTTGTGCACGATCTAATGTTGTATATATATCATCAATTGATATTGTTAATATAGGTGATGATGTATAATTATGAACAGTTGTTGATAAACTACTACTATCACTTGTTGATCCTTTACGTATTAAATCATTAGTAAGTTTTGTTTTTTTTTCAATACCACCACGATGTGTTGATAATGTACAATAAGCTTCATCTGATGTTTGTTCATCGGGCGATGATCGACTTCGATAACTACAACTACCGCGACGACTACTTTGACGAAGTAAAGAGCCTCGTTCAAATGTAGTAGTTTGTTGTTTATTCTAGGAATGACATACATACATACATACATACATTAAAAAAAAGTTTTCGTATTGACATTAAAGTAAATGAGAAGAATTTAGCTTTTCTTTTTCTTTCTCTGTTTTTTTTTAATGAAATAAAGCCTTGAATCTACTAATCGAATAAACAAAGAATGTTGATTGAAAATGTAAAGGATATTATTATTATAACTTACGGATGGTTTAAGTCGAAGTAATTCAATGCATTCAACTTTTGATGCAACGATGTGATGATCAACACAATCTTCTTTAATTGAAGATTGTATATCAAATTCAGCTGGAACATCAACTAAATTAGATAAAGATTTTGTTTTTTCTTTTTTAAAAATATTTGTTCATTTTTTTTTTTTTTTGTGAATATACCTGCTCGTTCTCCACCAAGCCATTGAATAATTCGTGTTGTTTGATGATGATCTTCTTGTTTTATTCTATTAGTATCATCACTACAACTAACATTACTACGATTACCATTAATTTTATCGACAATAGCTACCATTTGTTTGTTCGCGTTTTTTTTTAGTCAAATGTTCATTTTGATATAAATTTAACTTGTAATTCTACATCAAAGATTAAGGTTAAATTTATTTTCTCACATAATGATCTAAAGAAGCGTGCTTATATAGACTCCTATGATTAAACAAAGAATATGCTAAGACAAGGTTAAATATAAGATATTATATTTCTTTTTTAATGTCACACAATAAATAATGATTTTATACATCACATAAAAGGGAAATTTTCATTCATATATGTATATATACATCTATGCACATTTGCTACTGTTTATTCATGTGAAAAAAAAATTATGTGTGAGATAAGGTTCATAAAAAAAAAATTAGATAGACGACGACAACGACAACATGGACAATATCAGTTGATTTAAGCTTGAAGTAAATAATAGTGTTAGCTTTCAATAATTGAACTAATGTCGTCTGTCTTGTCGCGATTAATCCCACACACATCGGTCACTAACGTCTGGTTTGAATATAGATGTATATCAACCTGAACTACATCAATTATTGTTGCTTACCTTGACCAAGAAGAGAGAAATTGTCAACCTTTTTTTTTTCTTTCGTTTTTCCTCTTATGAAACGACTGAACATTAGACGATCGAATGAATCAGAATACAAAAGAAAGAAGAAAAAAAAAACAAGAGAATGTCATTCGTCCCACCGTTGTCGTCGACGTCTTTATTTTCGTTAGATATATATATATGTATATATTTTCCTTACCTTTTCTTAACGATATCCACCATGTTGCATGCACATATATGAAGGAATACGAAAAACAAAGCACAAAGAATTATTTTTCCTTCTTTCGATCAAATCCACTGTGAATATAAATGTTTGGAGTGTAAGCGTATCCCTCTGGTATGAAGGAGAAAAAGAAAAATGACCGACAAAAGACTCTTAAGTGCAGCATTGAGTATATATACATAGACATAAAGAAACAAAGACAAATAATAATATTCATCATCGAGTCGATCAAGGTTAAGAAATTATTGATATTGATACTTGAGAATTTTATTAACGAGAAGCATACAGTGTTCAAATTAGAAAGACCATTCTAGTGAAATGTTATATCACAAAAAAGATTTAATTAAATTCTCACTTAAATATCGAAAAAAAAAAAGAATTAGATATTTTCTTCTTGTGCAATATGATTTGTGTATTTTACATTGTTTTTTAACTTTTTGAGTTTACAACATTGTCATTATATATACATATAGGTAAATCTCTACGGTGAATAATAAGATTTTTTTCTATTGAAACGATATTACACAACATAGATTTTGTGTTCACATAATCGAAGATAAATCATGCATTTCTATATAATCGACTTAATAAATGGTATTTTTGTTGTTCATTGTGATTGAGCATCTATTCAATAATGAATGACAGAAGAGCTGTCAAAGTTCAATAACTTGAAGATTTTGTTTTGTTCTTCAAAGAAACTCATCATAAAAAAAACATAAAAGTTTACATGTTAAGTTACACATTGAATATTAAGTTATATTGAATTTCTTAATAGATAAGTGTAGCGCTTCAATTAACACCTTGACTGGGAAAATAAAGAAAAAAAAAACAATTTATTCTCAATAGCTATTAAATTTAACACAAGAAAAAAAAGTTGTCATTTTGAATATTTGAATAAATTTACATTGCTTCGAAAATTTTCATGAAATGAAAGTTTAACATGAAAAATATCAACAATACTGATTTTTAATATAAAAAAAAATTTCCTATCGACTAATAATAGAATATTGAAAATATTTTAAGAAAATTTTTCCAATGCGCATATCAATGTAAATAAAATAGTTCACAATAAGGAGATAACTAAAGCTATTTAGCTATGCCAGTTGGTTGTTATTATGCTATTGAAAGAAAGAAATGTTACTTTTCGTGGGGCATCAGCTGAATATTTAATAATCGTTTATCAATTAAAATACATTTTGGAAGTAGATCAAAGAAGGCGATAATGAATGTTTGAACATCCATAAAAAAAAGAAATTCATTTTGAGTTTATACATTTTTCTTTTGTTCAACAAAAATCAATTGTTTAGATCGCTAGACTAAATAAGAGAAAAGTTACAGTAGGCAGCTCTCTTGTTTTTAAGACTCTTTTCAAAAATCGATCATTGGATCAGGTATATTCAATTTTCAGCTCTATACCATGTCGTTTTCGAGAAATATTCAACAAACAAGGATCAAAAATAGCTCATTTGGCAACCTGAAATTCCCTATGGACGTCCATTCAATATACTTAATTTTTTGTTTGTTTGAAAGACTATGTCAAAATGTAGAGCATAACAGATCATTTTTTTTTGTATATTCTTACTTTTTAAGAGGAGAAAAGTATAATGTTTCGAAAAACTTTCAAAAAAATGGCGCTCTAATTATAAAAGTAGCAATACTTGATTCCAAAAAAAGGGACTCTGCCATGCCCTGCATCTGCACATATTTTTTCAGGCAAAAAAAAGTTAAACATATAGAATGATGGTTCACAGAGAATTCCGGGTTGTACGATGAAAAGAAAAGAAACATTTCTGAAAAACGCATATTTTTCAAGTGGAAAATGACGGAAACCATCAAAAAGTTTTGAACAAAAAAAACAAGATACCAAACTGACTTTTTCTAAGGAGAAGAGACTTAATTCGTTCTTTAATCAATCTATCGATATTTAAGATAGTTGGTCAGTAATAGCAGAAAATTCCCCGAAAATATGAAAATTATGATGATTGAATGTTGGAAATTAATTAATAGACAGACAATCATTCATTGTATCTTCTCTTTGAATTGATTTGGTGATTAGAAAGTAATTTTTTGCTTTTTCCTTGTCATTTTGATTGGTTTTTCTTTATTCGAAAATGATGAAATTGTAACTTGTAAACAAATCTCTAAATCTCGTTTCAATATATAAACTATATATCTTCATTGTTTCGCCTTCATGTTATACACTCTATGCTACTTCTTCGTTCTTCAACGAAAAAAATAATTAACAAGTATTAAACAAACGTACATAAAATTAATGTTCTTTGCTAGTTTTCATATCGTCTTCACGTACAGATAAGGCAAGTAGTAATAATCTAGCAAAAAAAAAAAATTTAGTATTTGATTAGAAAATATGTAGATTCCCGTTGGTTCTTCTATTTATATTCAATCCGTAAAAAATATACATCAATATCGGATCTAAACATCATTATGTCGAGAAATACGTAACGCCAGCGCATTACATAAGTTGTTCGATTGCTTTTTAGCTCGCATGTATGTCATTTATAAATGATTTTACCGAAGGCTTTGTACTATGTATAAAAGCCGTACTGCTCAGCATAGAAAATTTAGACCGCACGCCTCTGAACATTCTAAATAAGTAGACATAAAAATCACATTTATCTTTGACTAGTTCGGTTTGATAATAAATATCAATTACATAATTTAATATGAAACGAAAAAAAAAATTATGTGTGTCATATTTTACTAATTAGATTTTGCAAAAAAAGAACGATTTGCCTATTAAATATAGTACCTATCTTATAAAAGAATTGATATCATGCTGACTCTAATCCTATGTATGTGTACTAAAAGAGTAACAAAAGAAAAGCTTAATCTCTGGAAAAAGTTTGTGTTTTTTTTCGATTCACTATTGAATGTATCATTTGACAATCGCTGTATTGTCATGTTCGAAAAAAACAACAAAAAAGAAAATTAATCGCTTTAGTGAAATTATACAGAATCGAAATAATTATTACATCAGTTCTTTCATTAAAAAAAAGATACCATATATTCTGAATAAATCACTTTTGAAAAGATTTTATTAACAAAATGTAGCTTTGATTTTTCTTTTCCAATTCTTATGAATTTCAAATTCTTGTTTTTTTTAAAAGTATTCATCTGTAGGAAATAAATTACTTCAATAGATCGTCCAAAAAATGCTTTTCGAATCTCTGCATATACTACGGAACGGTAAGGTTACTACATTTTTGTATCCGGAAGTAAAACCAGTCATTCTATAAACAAAAAAGAATTACTGTTGGCTTACTCATAAACATAATACGATGGTGCATAAAGATGAATTAATTCCTCACAACATGTAGATCATTACATAACCTTAATTCTTTCATCAATGGAATAAATGAGCTAAGAAAGTGGTATATATACAGAGTGTAGACGCACATACATATGTTTTACAATTGTCGTTCATAATTGCATAATAAATCAATGAATAGAAGAAAGCAAATTATTAAAAGTCTGGAAACATCAGAAAATTTTATTTCTGAAAGTTTCATGTAAATTGTTGTTGTTGTTCTATTTTTCTGTAATATGAAAGATAATTAATGAGGTTATCATGTATATAAAAACTTTTCATTCTTTAGATTGCCAAACTGAAAAAGTAAAAAAAAACATGTTTGTAATGAAGAACTTGATAAACACTTGGCAATGGCAGAAAGTCATGCAGTCAGTCAGCAGCAAACTATCAAAATATTGTACATGAACATTCCAAAGTGTCTGCTAGGTTTTCAACCGAGACATAGACTTCGGTGAACTCTGCTTACCATAAAAAAGAGTTCGTGTTCATCACTTGTGTCTGAGAATAGCAAACGTTAGTTTTGATAAAAAATTTCAAAATTTTCGAACTAAGCATCTCGGAGATATGGAAGGCTCTTTTCCATAGATAGTATCTACGGCGCGTATTTTTTGAAAGGTTCATATCTCGAAGAGATTTACGAGGAAAGACCTCAAACTGTCCAATCGCTGTTGACTCTACAACTATGGCAATAGTGTATTTTGTCACATCACTCATATAAATCAGCAGATTTTGATATTCTTACTTCAGGATAGAAGCAAAATCAAAAGGCCTGAAACTATCACAATAAATTACTCTCGTCAAGGCCTGCCTCTATGCAAAGTTTCAATTAAAAATTCAGAAATCAGCTTTTCCCGGTGCTCCTGAGGGGAACCACGGCATTTATTAACAAAAAATAACGTTAAAGTGTAGTGTCTTCACAGCAATAACATAAGAACATGAATTCTTTTCAGGATATTTATAACGCATTTAGGTCTACATAATACACATAGTCTGGACTCAAATGTAATTAAACAGTTGGAGAAGTTTCGTCGTTAGATGAAAAATTCTGAATTTGTTTTTATGCAAACTAGTATAATTGATGTCTTTTGTAAGTAAGGTTTCAGATTGACATTCGAAAAGATAGTTTTACTGCAACTATGCGTTTCTGAAAGCCAAAACTTATTAAAAACATTTACTATCTCTAGAAACAAATCATGCATACAAATTCTTCTTATGTTAGAGATAGTTCATTAAAGTCTACAAGATAAATTATATCTCGGCTTAAAAGCAGGTGAATACTTGGGAATGTCCGTTCGCCAAAACAATGATAAACATATTATCTCACTTCTAAAATTAATCTTCTTTTAAAAGATTTAACTGAACAATTTTAACTGTATTAATATTCTTGTACTTTTAATCAATTAAATACCAATTTAAGTAGTTTAAATAAATATTATTATTAACATATAGAGACGGGAAGTAAATAGATAAAATAGTACAGCAAGTATATTTAGTTAATTATGATTATGATTATTGTGAAAAGTCTTTACCATATGTTATTAAAATCAAAACAAAGATAATCTAAAAGATGATGCCTTCGAATAAATAAAACATATTTGTTTGAAAACATTTATGAAATATAAAAATATATAGGACTTGTATGAGATGAAAAAAAACATAGTATGATCATTACTCAAATACAAATTTGTCTTTAATTAAATTAGTAAATATTGTTTGGTCGAGTTCTATATTCTTTTTAATTATTTACATCGTCATAATTCAAACGAAAACTTAGGAAAATATTAATTGTTATTTTAATGACATAGTTTTGTTACAGGAAAACGACCGTATAATAATTGATGTATGCATTAAATGTTGGAATTGAATACTTATAGTTAAGATATGTTGATAATGAATTTTTGAAAGATGTAGAATTATATAAGATAGAATATCATGAATTATTTCAATCTTTTGAATGCAAATATTAATCCTTGGATTCAAAAGAAAAGCATAGAATTTGTGACATGATCATTAAATTTGAGGAAAGATATATAAAATATGAATTCTAATATTATTTTTCAACAAAAATTTAATCAACATTTTATTAAAATAATTTCTTTTCAAAATTTTCAATTATCAATATACTGACTTATATTAGATCTGTATGGAAATAATTTAGTAACATTATCAACACAAAAGTGATCTTTTCCTAATAGACGGTTGAATTGAATCAATTCATTATTAGCATTGATGTGGACTTATAACAACATTTATTATATTTAATGAAGCGATCCTAAATCAATAAAGAAAAACCTTTAATGTTCATTATATTCGCATGAAAAATTTCCTAAAGATAAAAGAAAAAAAAAACATATAATCTGAATAAAAGAAGTATGTTATAATTTATTTGTAGATTTCTTTTTTCTCATTTTCTTTTTCTTATTTTATAAGAAATAAATTCAAATACATTTATATATATATATATAGACAAAAGAGTTTATTTATTTTGAAATAATAATAAAGTCGAACATATACATATACAAAACTTCTTCATAACATTTTTTTCATTGACATTTATTTTTAATATTTGTTTTTAAGAACATAAAAATTTTCTTTTCTTAAAAAACAAAAAAAAAAGAAGAAAGAGAGACAGAGAGAAAAACAATGGAATGCTATTTAATAATCTATATATTCCATATTCATAGAGTTTTTTTTTTGTCAGATGTATACACTGTTTTTTTTCTCATTTATTGCACGCGCACACAACACCGAAATAATGACATACAAAAAAAAGAAAAAAAAACCAAACACATAAACGAAAAGCAAAAACAATCGTTCAAATAGAATACATATATCACTGAAATCCCAAACAAATGTCATTTTATGTTGTTGTTGTTGTTGTTGTTGTTGTTGTTATTTTTTTTCTTGTTTCTTATTATTATGATTATTTTTTTTTTGTCTTTTCTTAATGCACTTGTTGGAGCAGGTGAGTGTGTTACGACTAGTAAGAATGCTTGAGCAATATTCACACATACAGATAAACATATAGAAATATATGCAATTGAACAAAACGAAACAACAGAAAGAAGAAAAAAAAACAAAGATAAAAACCACGTTGAGCAAAGCAAGCAACTAAAACGAATTATTTCACAAAACGACAAGAACAAAAAAAGAAAGAAAGAAAAAAAATTACAAGATCACCAATTGTTTTTCTTTTCCTCAAAATATCACCTTGGCTAGATAAAATTGAACAATAAACAAAACAGAAAAAAAAAAGAATTTTTAAGTAAGAATATCAATTAGATTTGTTTTTTGATTTGTTTCATCATTACTGTCATTTTCAATTATTGTTGGATCATTATGAAATTTTTTTGATAAATTATTATTATTTGTAGTGACAATCTTTTGTGGAACTGATTTACGTTTTTTACTACTTGAACTTGATGATATAGGTGTTATTTTTTGATCATCAATCAATGAAACAATATTTGTTGATGTTGCTGATAAACCAATTGGACTTGTTGAACTGTTCGAATCATTCGTACCATTAAGCCATGAACTAATTTAGTAGAAAAGAAAAAAAAATTAGGAAATCAAACTTCTTCCTGCTCTCCCCCCCCTTCTGTTTTTTATTTTTATTTACCTAGTTAAAGGTACAATTGTTGGTAAAATAGGATAATCATCATCATCATCGTCATCATCACCATTGTTATTATTATTATTGTTATTATTATCATCTAAATCATCTTCATCATCACTATGTGTATTTATTAAATCTTCATTGTTATTATTATTATTGAGTGATGATGTTGAAATTTTATTTGTTGGACTTGATGATGAACGTATATTTGTTTTTGCTCTCATACGTGAATTATGAAACCAATTAGCTATTTTATTCATTGGTAATGATAATTCACCAACAAGTTGTTCTAATGTTGATTGACTTGGATATGGTTCATTTTCAAATATTTGTTTTAATACACGACGTTGATCATCAGTAAATAAATATCGACGTTTTGGATTATTATTATTATTATTTGTTGTTGTTGATGATGATGATGATAAGGATTTTTTTATTGTTGAATTATTATTTCCACTTTCTAAATCACCATTATTATTATTATCTGTTGTCGTAGCTGGAGGACGAGAACGTCGTAAAGCTATGAAAAAAAAAATAATAAAATAAAATTAAATGAAATTAAAAATAAAAATTTTACCATCACGTTCTCGTTTCCAAGCAAGTAATTTTTGTACATTGCCTGTATCATGATACCATGTATACATACGTATATATGGTTCACGACCTTTAACACTTAATGAAGGCCAAGGACGAGGTTTTGATAATATTTCACTAACAGTCCCTTGAGATAGATTAAGTACAGCTTCACCTTAATATAAGAAAAAAAAAGGACAATATATATGTGAAAAATTATTTGTTAAAAATATGACTAGGATTCTCGATAATCGAGGCCGGAGCTTCCTCCTTAGAACGTCGGACTTTCCACCAATATTTTACAACCTTGTGGCAATTTTGGAAAAAAAAACGGATTTTAAAACATCCGTTAGCCTTTTTCTAGCAGACAATATCATTGCGAGATGAAGAGAATTGAGGCAAGCCTTGGAAGAGAGACGATCTGCTGACAAGCCATTAGTTATGGGGGAGAGATCCAGTAAAAATACTTTCTGCAAAATTTTTAACTCCTCTCACTCCTAACAAAAATATCGACAAACTTGGATATGACTTCACAAAATTAAAACACGTTCGTAGAGCTAATTTTCATGCGTTACATATATATGTTAATTTACTCTAGATATTCTAAAAAATTAATACTAGAGACTTTTATTCCGAGGGATTATCAGTAAAAAAATCTAGCATTAGCTGTATGACGGAATACGAATATATAAACACAAGAAATACTCTTATAACTAAATGAAACGTTCAAAAGTAATTCCAAATGATACAAATCTTTCTTTAGAATCTCTATAAATCTGAATTTTAAGGGTGTGGTTTTTCAAAATCCGATCTTACTGAAAATTACTAATTACTTTCTAATCAATAGTCAGCTTCCAGAGTCAATTTTTTTTCATATGTCTATGTAAAAAGAACTTATTTAGAAAAATAATCCATTGTAAAGAATTAAAGTCAAATGAAAGATGATTTATGTTTCGTTTTGTCTGAAATGACTCATCTCTATATAATAATAAATAATACATACCAAATACACGTTGACCAATACTATAAGCAAAAAGAAGTTCACGTACTTGTGAACTTAATTGTTCAGTATCGATTGTATCTAAATGATAAAAAATAAAACAATTTTGTTTTTTTTTAAATATTTGAAAATTAATTAATTGTTTTTTTGTTTTTACTTGGTAATGATATTTTAGGTAATTCATATGGTGTCATAAGTGGATTTGTTGATGAATGTCTTGAATGATTTGATGATGATGATGATGATGGTATTGATGATTTATCATTATTAATTTTTGAATTTTTTGAACGAGATTTTGATTTATTTGAATTTGTTATTATTCCATTTGATGGTGATGATGATGATGATGGTAATTGTATTGTTTCATTTATTAATAATTGTGATGTATCATTCAATAAAATATTTGATTGTGAATCTATTGAATTATCACGTGTTAATAATTTATTTGAATGATAACCATTTAATGTTGTATTTGATAAAAGTGATGATGATGATGATGATGATGTTGTTGTTATTGTTGTTGATGATGGTGGTGGTGGACAAAATGTTGGTAATAATATTGAATTTGTTGTTGTCGATGTTGATGTTGGTGTTGTTGTAACAGTTTGTACAAGTTGTTTTATTGCATTTGGATCATCAAGAAAAATACGCATACGAAGAAATGGTTCACGACCTTTTTGTGTTAATAATTCCCATTGTTTTGGCCGTGCAAGAATATCACTAAAAACAAAAAGGGGTAAGATTTATATATTTAATTTAAAGAAAAAGAAAATAATTTATTTACCTAACACTTCCCTGAGATAATCCAAGAATTTTTTCTCCAAAATGTCTTTGTGATATACTATAACGACTTAAAATATCTTTAACTGTTTGTACTAATTCCATTGTATTTATATAACGATATTTTGATGTATCTTGTTCACGTAATGGTGTTAAAGCTGTTTTAACATGTTTTGTTGATAATTGTTGTTTATTATTTGATATTTTAATTGATGTTTGTTCAATATCATGTTGATTTGAATCTATTTTCATACTTAAATCAAGTGGAATTTCATCTGAACTTATTGGATTTTCATCATCAATATTATCATCATCATCATCATCATCATCATCATCATTTTCATCATTATTATCACTATCATCATCATTATCCTGTTCACTTTCATCATCTATATCAATTGATGGTGGTAATGTTGGTTGAAATTGTTTAAATAAATCATTATTACGAACAATTTCTTGTAACATAAGCCAATTACGATAATTATCTGGTTGATGACGAAGTAAATTAAATGGTGATGATGCTGAACAATCTAAAAGATTATTTGTTGCTGTTGTTGTTGCTGTTATTGATGATGATGATGTTGATGATGTATCATTATTAAAACTATTTGCCGTACGCATTAATAATGATGGTACAAATGCTGATAACATAGATAAAGAAGCTGCTGCATTTGATGTTGATGTTGTTGTTGTTGATGATGGAAGTGGAGGTGGTGGAACAGGAAGTAAAAATGTTTGTTGATCAGATGGTAATGATTCATTTAAAGGAGAATTTACTGTTGATGAACTTGTTATTGATGATGATGATGATGATGATGAAGTTTTTGATTCAAGTGGATCTGTTGATAGATTTACATTTGATATTTCTTTATGTAATGAACTACATGGAGATAAAGATAGTTTTTGATCCTTAAAAAACAACAAAAACAAATATTGAAAATTTTAATTTTTAATTTAATGATATTTCTATATTTACTATATTAGTTGCTGCAGCTGCAGCTGCGGCTGCGGCAGCAACAGCGGCTGCTATTTGTTGTTTTTGAGCATCAGCTAAAATTTGAACAATTTTTTGATGTGTTGCTGGATCTGTACGTTTTGTACTTATAGCTGGATATGGATTATCTTTTGAACCTATTTATAAAATAAATCAATTTTTTAATTAATTATTTGGTTATTTTGTTTTTTTTTCGGTTACTTACGATTATTCATACCTTTGCGTGGACTAATACTTTTTAATGTTAATATACTTTCTTCTGAATTTGCCCAACACCACATTTTTCTATAACTTTCTTTACCTTTTTCAGTTAATTTTGACCAACATTTTGGTTTTGATAATAATTCACTAACTGTACCTTGAGATAAACTTAATATATAACGTGCAAATATACGTTGACCTATATTATGTTGTGCAAGAAGTTTTCGTACAACATTAGCAACATATGTTGTATCAAGTGGTTCAAGTATATTTGCATTTGCAATTGGTGTTACTGGTGTACATGTTGATGGTGGAACAAGAATTGTTGGTGATGGTGATGGTTTAGGTGATGTTTGTTTTGATGATGATGATTTAATTACTGTTCGATTATCTGTAGATGTTGTAGCTATACTTGATACACCTGATGATGATGATAATGGTGGACTCCATGATGATGTTGGTGGACAATGAAGTTTTGTACATTGGACGGATGAAAGTTGATGACCTGAAATTATTTATTGGTTAAAAAAATGATTTTTTTTCTTTCTTTTATATACAAATATATATGATTTACCTGGAAAGAGATTGGACGGCGTTAAAGTTGTTGTTGTCACTGATGAAAGAAGTGAAGCAGTTGGAGTAACCATTGTTGAACATGATGTTGTCAATGATGGATATTTAGTATTTGTTGAATTCGAAAGTGTATTGGACAATTGAAGATTATCTTTTGTTGTTATAATTGAAAGTGATGTTGGTATAGATGGAATAATTCTTTTTGATGTTTCATTTAATGTTCGTGTCATATCATCAATACCATTACAATTTGTTGTTGATTGTTGATGAGGTTTTAAATAAATCTGAGAAGGCGATGAAGGAGAAGAAGATGAATTAGATGATGAAGAAGCTGATGATGAAAGAAAAGATGGTATAGGTAAATATGGAGTATTTGATCGGTGCAAACATGGAGAAGTACAGTGACGACATGAATGTTGAAGCTGATGATGATTAGTATTACCTAGAGTGATAGATAAGTTGCTGTAATATGCATATATGTAATCGACAAAATCTCTTATTAGTTTTTTTTTTCTTGTCATATATATATTTAAAATTATGATTTAGAGATAGAGAATAATAGCCAATCAAACTGTGTGTTATATTATAGTAGGATTAGTTGAACTTACTTTCTGAATCCATTTGTGGCATTTTGATTTGTGTTTGTTCATCTTGTATATCGAAAGATTTTTTTGATAGATTTCCTGTTTGATCATCATTTGAAGAACGATTTGTTGTAGAAAATTCGATTGATTTTAAAAGACTAAAAACAAAAAAAATAAAAGACAAGTTGTTTGTATTTATAATAAAAAAAAAAAAAGAAATCTGTTACTTACGTCAATTCTCGTTTGATTTCATCGTAATCGGCTTGACTGTGTAATTTATTTTCTAGTTGTGCAATTAACTTTTCTTTTTCACGTAATACACTTTCAAGATCAGAAACCTGAATTAAAAAAAAAAACTCAAGATAAATATGATTCATCAAAAAAAAAAAAAAATTATTTTTTTCTTTTCGTTGAAATTCTTCTTCTTCTTCTTTTCTTTACCTGTGTAAATGATGTTTCTTTTATTTTAATCAATGTCGATTGTAATTTTTGTGTTTCATCAGCAAGTGTAACTATTTGACGTTCTTTAGTTGCTAATTCAAGCTCAAGTTTTTCACATAATTTCCGCTCTATTCCTTCTTGTGAAATCAATTCATCATTAGATTTATTATTTGCTGATCGTTTTTGTTCACAATCTTCACGTAATATATCAGCAAATCGTTCTGTATTTGATGATGTTCGCTAATTGATGAGTAAAAAAAACAAAAAAAAAGTTCTTCTCTTCTTTGACAAAAAAAAAAAAAATAGAAATTAATTTACCTTATTCATTTGTTCTAAATCTTGATTACATATATGACTATCTGATGAACATATATTATTTGTATCATCTTGTTTTATTTTATATTCAAACATATCTTGATGTAAAGGATCTAATACTGATTGATGCATTTCCATTTGTGCATATTTTGTAATAAGATCAAATTGATGTCCTTTATCAGCTAGACAAAGTAAAAAAGAAAAAGTGTAACTAAACCTGTAAAAATAAAATTTATTTATATAGATGATTCTCTTATCAGTTTGAAATAAAAACAAAGAAAAAAGGAAAAAAAACGATATTGTATACCGAAGATACGTTGGAAGTCTTCTTTTTCTTTAATATGTTGCTAGAAGAGAAAAAGAAAAAAAAATCATTTCAATAAAGTTGCTTTCTTTTTTTTTGTTAAAGAAAAAAATAGCTATGATCTTAAACTCAATAAACTTCCTTTTTTAGATTTCTTTTTTTTTTTTTTTATTCTATTCAATAACTTTCTCCTTCCAGTTAGAATCTTTTAAATATTTACTTCAATTTTATTATTCTTTTATATAATCGAAGTAAAAATTTCTTTTTTTTTTGTGCTATATTAATAAAGACAAAAAAAAAAGAAAAATTTACCTGTATGATTACTTCTGTTTTTTCTTCCAAATCTTTGATTTTATCACGTAATTGCTTGATTGTCAATTCTATTATTATTATTATTTTTAGATTCTTTTCTTTTTCAAAAAAATTTTTCTTCTCTTACTTTGACTTTTGACATGAGCTAATTCGTCTATAAATATGATTTAAAAAAAAAAAAAAACTCAATATTCAAAAGATAAAAATTTTTATATTTTACCTAATATTTCTCTTAAATTTTGATTTTGTATTCCTAAATCAAATACGTTTTCTAATCGTTTCTGTGATGTTTGAATATATTCAAGAATTGGCACCGGATCTTTAAAAAAGCGAACAAAGAAAAAAAAAAAAAGATAAAAAGATACAAGAGGGAGAGAGAGAGATATTTTATCTTACCTGGTAATTCACTTAAATATTGATAAATTTCTAAGAAAGTTTGTTTAGTTACTTTGCTTCGTTTTGATAAACTATCTATTTCGATCTGGAACGATTTTAATATAGGTGTAATGGCTTTGCGTACATCCTAACAGACACAAGTGACAAAGTCAACACTTCTATGTAAAGAAAAAAAATGAAGAAATGTCGAAGATATGATGTTGTTATCGATTTACAGTATAAGTGTGTGTTTAGCGAGAGGTAATAATTTTTCTTTTTTTTTTTTTTTGTAACTCGGCTCACAAACACTAGTGATGATGATGATTAGAAAGAGAATATCGCACAAAAAAATGATGATGATGATAAGGTGTCGGTCGTTTTCTCTCCCTCTCCCTCTCTCTCTCTCTATTCTATTTTTTTCAAGAGGACTATGCGTGTCGTCGTCTATCTATCGCACGCGTTTATGAAAGAGGAAGACGAGACAGGTGATAGATAGATTTCTTTCTTTTTTTTTCTTCTCTAAATGTAAGCAGGTGTTTACTAAAAGAGAATAGAAAATCGCGTGCTATACTTGTCTTTCTATATCTTTCTCTGTCTCTGTCTCTCTATTATTTGTCCAAAAATTGCACAATACGATCAGTTCTCGGCCAATCATTGGCGAAGACCAATCGCGAATTTTTTTTTTGCTCTCTCTTTTTCTATAAAGATATAGGCATTTTTTTGCGCCTTCTCTCTTACCAACCGACCATAAGAGCAGAACGCGCAAAGGCAAAGACAAGAAGAAGAAGAAGAAGACTAAAGAGAGTGACAACGGGAGCCTGTCACACATCGTTTTGTGTTATGAATATTTTATTCTTAAGCGTAAACATATAGAAATGAGAAGAGAGAGAGAAAATTTCAATCATCATTGCGTTTATTCTATATGAGCGAACGTCGCTTGTCTTTTTCTCTATTAGCAATCATCGGGTGAGGTGCCGGCAACGGAAGTCTCACAATGTTTATTCAAACAAAATGAAATGAACACACATATAGACACACGCATATAGAAACGCAAAATGCATTGCATTGCGTTCGTGTCGATTAACTGGCGCACGATTCATTTACACATACTATGACTACAATAAAAAAAAAAAAAGAATTTATATATGTGACAAAGAAGAAAAAACCTATAGAAGACGAATATGATCGGAAACGTTTTGTATTTTAATCATCCGCTAAAGAGAAACCTTATAAACAAATAAAGAAGCGTCGAAAAAGAATTTTCATTACTAGGATGGACGCACACGCACCGATGGTGATGCAGATCGAGACAAAGAATATTAGGCACTAAGGCTCCACACTATCGTTGTTATTATGATCGGTTAGCTCACTTCCTTACACCTTCCAGGCATTCATATACAGGTGTATCTATATATATATATATATATATTTATATATTCATATACATCTTATAAGAAAATGGTAGTGCGGCATCAACTCAAACAGAAAAAAATCACTTTAAGTTTTTTAAATTTTTAACAACTCTTTTTTTTTTTTTACTCGCTTGACGAATGTCCTCATTCAAAGTGGTTCAATCACCTGAAGTGGAGACAGACAGAAAGTAGCAAAAGACAAGAAACAACAAAGGACATAGAAAAGAAAAAAGAATGATTCTCTATTTTCTGATTGGTTTTTATATGTAATTGGAGGAGCGCGCGGGTGTTCGATTTTCTCATCGGAAGAGTTGCGTGCCGATGGGCACCAAAAGTAATCAACTAGAGTTCACTACTATTACTCTTTTACCAACGACAACGACGACTCGATACACGCGACAGAGAAGTAGAGGGGGAGAGAGAGGGAGAGGGAAGAGATCATGATATCGAATGATCACGTCTAATTAGAATCTCCATTTATATGTGTGACTAGCAGGGAAGAACGAATGCGCATCAAGTTTTTTCACCTACCAGAATAGAAAAGAAGTAAAGTAGAAGAATAAGAAGCAGAAGAAGAAAAAGAAAAAGAAGAAGACGAAGGAGAAGGGAAAAGAAAATCAATTACGAAAGAGGAAATTGACCCTTGTTTGTGATTAGTTCTGATGCAGATCCGACTTAGTCGTTGACGCACCGACCAAGACATTCTTTAAGTATTTATTCTTCTTCTTTTCCTTCTTTGTCTTTGTCTCTTTTCCCTCCTTTTCTTCTCGTCATTTAGGAGATGCTATCTGATTAAAATTTCAGGAAGATGGAAAAAGAGAGTGTATGTGTGAGAGAGAGAGAGAGAGAAAGAACAGTGAAAAGTCATCAACCTAAACAAGATTTGACACAATTCAACACACCGTATGTTGTGTATGCGCGCGCGAGTGCGAGCGCATTCACTCCCTATTCATCGAGTGTTTCGAAGAGGCTTTTCTCTCATCTATTGAAAAGAAAACACCAGGTAGAAGTAGTAAGATGATGATCAAAGTATAAGAAAGAAACATAATGGTTGTCGCTCCGCCTATTGAATATGTAAATCATGTCTCTTTTCTCTCTTCTTCCTTGTCATCGTGAATGCGGATAAGATGAACTGAAGTCTTTCTTTTTCATTCGCTCATTTCCTTTAACGTGAATGATGAGAGAAGAAATGATGATGAATAATACAAATCGTCGCCCGCTAAGGGGGCGTATTTGTTCGCATAGACACATACATATATACACATATATATATATATATATATATATACATGAGAAGAATCGAATGTATCGGAACTACTTTGGAGAAACTACATTAGCCAAATGATAGGTCGCTAGTTTGTCATTCCATAGAGGGATTATAGAACAAGAGAGAGAGAGAAAGTATAAAAAAAAACTTTTTTTTTTGTTTCTCTGCTCAATCACACGCAGACAGACGGTCTGTCATCACGCACAGACTCAGAGGAGACTATTCTACTGTGTCATTACCGGGTGATGATCAGGAGGAGAGGAAAAACGACACACAATTAAAGAGTACACTGATGTTGCTGGAGATGATAGATAGAGAAAGGGGAAAAAAAATCTCTTTCCCTCTCTCTCTCCCTCTTCGATTGAAGTAGAATATATGTTGTATATGAGGTGGAATTGACTTCATCATCAAGTTTAGTCTTCATCGCAAACAAGACGAAGAAGATCAAAGATCTTTGCACACGAGTGCACATATGAAGCACGTTTCAAACAGCAATAAATCACACGTTAAGAACAGACTCTCTTATACATGATTGACAAGTCATCTTAATGAGGTGTATGCACTGTATATAGTTAGTCAGAAAAAAAAAATCAATTTTCGCCCCCTAATGTTCAAGACACATACAATTGAAATATAGAAATGAAATTTGATTATCACCTTTGTGACGCGACACACACACACACATATATATATATACACAAAGGTAGTTTGACTGCTGTTACTTATTGCTGATCGACTTTTATATTTCACTTTAACAAATTAGAACAAAAGTAAAGCATAGGTGCACTGCATGAAAGCGGCAAATGGAAAGTGTATGTAATGATTTTGGCAAATGAATGAATGGAGTGGTAGTTGAGGTGTGCTTAAAAGAGAAAAAAAAAAGAGTGTGAGCAGATGCTAAATGTATGCTAAAGATCTAACTGGTTAAATTTGAAAATTGACAATGTATTTATTCATGAATGAAGAATGTGAAAAAATTAAATATATCAAACAATTGAATTTTAACAAGCTATTCATTGATAATAAAAAAACAAAAAAACATATTCAAAGATCATGTTCATTTAGGTTTTTGGAACGAAATTTTCTTTTTTTTTTTTTGTTTTATATATATATATACTTATGTAATCGATAGGTCGATTTTTCTATAGCTGAACTTTTTTCGGCCGATCACATCAGTGTCAACTCTTAATGAACGATGAATTCGGCGCATTATTTGTAATATGATCTTGTCCTTTCAATGATATTCAATTCATTGAAGTAAATGGGAACACCTTTATATACAAATTGATCCTTTCGCCTTGTATTTCCTGTATATATATTGTATATGAAAGAAAAAAAAGAAGAAGAAAACGAGCGAAGTAAAAAAAGAAAAAAGTTTCTAAATCAGATGAGCTATTGTTATTGTCGGAATATATATGTCACTACCGCTTTATAACAGAGTGTATTGTTATGATGAGATCGTGCGTAAAATAAAACGACGAATAGGCGCAAGTTAGTCCGACAAACAAGACAGATATATACATGCAAATTAGTTCAACTATACACCTGCGCAGACGATGGTAGCCCAGGAAGTGCAATCTTGCTTCGAAGAAAAAAAAGAAGATGAAGATGATGATGATTATGATGATGATGATGATGATGAGAGTTTCTCGAACGATCAGTCTGTCTTATAGATGATCACGTTCGTTTTGTATGTAGTGTAAAATAAAAATAAAGAAAAAAAGAGACAATAGATGCAAAAAAAAAAAAGAAAACTATGTGCGTTCGCACACACACACACTTATACACGACTGATGATCACGAGTACCTGTCTTTCTTATTATTTTTTTGTCTATTTAATGATCAATTAAAATAGAAGATATAGTAAAGAAGAAATAAGAGGATCCACCTACCTCATTCGTATTTTTCTTAAAATCTCGACTTAATTCAACCAATTTTCTTCTTGATTGATCACTTTCATCAGCACAACTGACTATTTCAGTTGTTGTCACGTCTAAATCATGCTAGAAAGACAAGAAAAGAAGAAGAAAATAATATTATTCTATTTAATATTTACATTCATTGATTTATATTGATAAATATATTTTCAATCATTCTATATCAAATTGATATTTGATAATAAACGAAACAAATATTAAAAAGAAAAAAAAAGAGAGAGAAATCGTAATTCATCTCATGTACACACACATAATATATATATAGACAATGCACGTGGGTACCATCTTGCACCAATATGTATGTCGTGTCGTGTCATCGTCCACAATTAATCGATTGTTTCTCAGTCGGCCCCAAAAGTGATTTGTTTTATTGCTTTCTCTTTTTATTTCTTCTTTTTTTTTGACATTATGTTCACTGACAATTCCTCGTTCGTTTCGTTTATTGATACAACTGTACATATGATGCGCACATATATCTATCTATCTATCTATATATATATATATATATACAGACAAAGTTGTCTGTCGTCACTAGTAGAAAGCGATCATAATTAACGATCATGGATCATTAGTTGTTTGTTGTTGACAATATCTCTTTTTTAAACATACACACATATATATATGTATATGTATATATACATGTTACAATGAAGAAAAAGAGAAAAGCGGAATAACAAAGCTGGATGTTGTCAATTCGAGATTAGGTTTACTTCGTCGAGTCTTTCGGGGAAAAAAGAGGGAGAGTTGATTGATATAGATTAGACACGGCATCTCTTCTCAAGGAGGAAATCAGCGACGTCTTGTGGTGCTGCTACTCAAGTCAATGTCGCATTTCTGTATTTCTTTTAGGTCGATAAACGAACAAGCATAGAAGGAGAGAGAGAGCTGGAAACAGATATTCGTCTCAGTTACAGTTCTTCTTATCTTCTCTTGTATGGTGTGTGTCAATATCCAAGTACGAAGTGCTTCGTGGGATGTACCAATAAACATGGCGCCAAGTTTCACCACACATCAACTATATACTTCTAAGATCAATCATCGCAGACAAACATACATATACAATATATACGAGATGCGATTTCTTCGTCTTTCTGTTTTTCTTTTAGTTTTACATTGAAATACATACCAACATATATACGTATTCATTTACTGATGTCGATCATTCATTCATTCACTCATTCATTCATTCAGGTTATTTATCACATGTTTATAACTATGGATAAGAGAGATGGGCAATATTTCTCCCGTAAAAAGCAATCATCATTGGAATTTCTCCTTTCTTTTCTTTTTTTTTTTTTGTTTCTTTCGTTACTTAAAGCATAACTGCACATATATATATCTATCAACTAGACTCTATAACTACACATCAATCACTTAAACTTAGTTTTTCAAATTCCATCACGTATATTTCTTATTTTTTATAGTTCACACTATATATACATAATATATACATATATACACTTACAGAATCGATTGAAACACCAACACAGAACTATTAACGGAAATTGTCGTTGTCGTGATACCGAAAAGACGATATCTCTATCTGTATCATCATCGACAAACATAATAAGTAGTAGTATGAAAGAGAGAGAGAGATGCGATGGAGGCGCAAGAAAGAACCCTAATCACAGGAGAACAGTAGTAATATAGAAGAACAACAAAACAAAGAAGAGGGAAAACAGACGAAGACATAGAAAAAGAATATTCTTCAAGAGCGATCGCTATACATAAGACTCGATCTATTATCATTATGCGACATATAACTAGAGAGCGAGCGTCAACGGTGACGATTACATGATTAGTAGTTCTCGAACTCTAAAAGAGAAAGAGAAGAAGAAGAAAAAAAGAAAAGAAAAGAGAAGGTCGACAACCTCTTCTTCTTTCACACACAAATGAATAAGGTGGACATGTTAGTTGTTTAGTAATCATTGTGGTACTGATCAATACGATAAGTAAAAGTGTCATAATCGAAAAAAAAAGGTCATTCTCATAAATACAACATTTCTTCGAGAATAAAAATAAATAAATAAATAAATAAATACACATACATACATACATACATACATACATATACTTGTATTAAACTTTTATGTTGATAGATATATTTAAAGCTTTGTTAAACTTTTTTATTACACAACAGTTTTGATCACTTAATTCATTTTCTTTTTTTTTCTCTACTGAATTGATCAAGAAATCTAACTCGAAAAGATAGATAGAGAAACACTTAACAAATAAAGAAGAAAAAGAAGAATAAGAAAGAAGAAAGGTAAAGATAATAGTTTGATGTGTCATGTCAACAAACAAAGAAAAAGACATGAATTGTATAGATAGATAGGGAGAGAACACTTTACCTGAATTGATTTCAAATCAAATGAAGTCCATTGTTTAACTATTGATTCGATGTTTTTATTTGTTGTTGTCATTCTTCATCTAAAATTTTTAAATTTATCAAGTACCTATAACCCATCTATTGAGAGTATGAGATTATATAAATCTCCAAAGTGAAAGTATATAGATATATACGTATATTGCATAAATTCAATAACTCGTCTTAGAGCATAACTTTCAATTTAAAATGTATGTATGTGTTCACCTGCATTTGCCAATATATATATATATATATATGGTTGTGATTGTTTTACTTGTCTTTGTCTGTGTACGAGCAAGGGAGCAAATGGGCAAACTGATAAACGGTGGTAGTAAAATTTCTCTGTCACTCTCACGTTCTTTTTTTTTATCCTGCTTTTTTTTGTGCTTCGAATGTTTGTTCCGATCATATTGTTATCGACTCGACGGTAAAGTCACGGCTTGACGAGTGATCGCGCAAGTATGTGCTCACACATACATATACAATGACGACTTTATTGGAAATGGTTGTTTATGATCGATTGCCAGCCAACTCGACCTACAACACGTCGACAAAGAAACAGAAAGAAACAAGTAATAGAAGGGAAAGTGCTGGCGATAGTACGAATACTTGCAAATATATTTATATTCGGTACGACTTCAATTTTTCAATCAATTCTGTCGAAATTAAGCCTTTCTTTTTTCTTTTTTTTTTTTGCTTTCTATTTCGATAAAAAAAATCAGAATCGATCACAGAACGATCAAACTACGAAATATAGATTGAAAAAAAAAGATCGATACATACAATAAAACTATATTGCCATTTTCTTTTTCTCTTCTTTTATACAAGTATATTATGTATGCATTGGTGTGCTCAAGGTAAAAGTAAAACGACAATGACGATCTTACCTTATTGATCTAATCAATTCTCTCGTCAAGATCATAATAATTCTTTTCAAACCCGTCATCGTCTTTCTCCTTCCTTGGGGGCAACTTATTGAGAGAGTATGCACCTGATTTATGATCAGCTTTATATGTGTATGTGTGTGTCTGCTCCTCCCTTCTTCTTCCTTGTTCGCTTCGCTCGTCCATACTTTAATGAATGCTCAATGTTAATGTATGGAAAAAAAAAAAGAAAAGAGAAGAAAAGGAAAAAAACTGTTACTAGTAGTACCTAGATCATTTCAACATCAATAAATCAGGTAGATTGTCTTCTTTCTCTACAGCTTTCGTATATAGATACACATTGTCAATTTTCTTAAATATGCAAGCCCGGGAGGTAACATCCTGATAGAAGAGCTTGACACGCCATCAACATATGCTCACATACTCATAAGGGCTAACTTTCACATCAAATAATGGTGATTGGCATTGGTAAAAAAAGAAGACACGAAATGCAAATTAGATACGATTGAAGAAAATTGCTTGAACATTAATGAGAAAAGAAAAACAAAAAAAAAAAAAAGAAGAACGACAAGTATTGCAATCGAATGGTAAACTACACCTGTAATAAGGAAAAAGAAGTCCTAGTATTCATTAATTGTAGAAATAGTAAAAGAGAAAAGAAAAAGGAGAAGAAAAGGTCAAATCAATGAATTTTTAGACAGCACTATAAGATGAAAGAGTATGACATAGAAAAGCTAATGATCACTATTACAATAAGTCTCAAAAGACATAAATGAATAGAATATTCATAATGTTCTGACTTTCTAACTAGTTCATAAATGCAGTTCCATACAAATCTATCTGTCACTATTTTTTTTTTACTTCGTATGTTATTTTTATGATAACAAATCAGAATTTAATTGGCATTGTGACCCGATATAATAGGAATAAATACAGGAAACGTGTTTTTTTATTTAGTTAAATCAATAGAATCAGTTTATCTTTAGTTCATACTCTCTGACGTCTTTAATGGAATCTATAAAATAGTATCAATAATTTTTATTATTTATCAAAGCAAAAATATGAATAATACATCTATGAAATATTATAGTCTTGACCAAATTATATCTTGCATCTAGTGTTTTATTAAGTATGAAGGTCGAGATGCTGACTCTTCTCAAAACATTGCATTGATCCTTCCGGAGTTTGTGGTTATTCAAATATGTACGATGTATCTGTACTTCTAAAAATAGATATTCGCCCTCTCGAAGTTTTATATCACCCTTCCGGAAGAAAAAATCTCGATAAAATATTCCTTGCAATTTCATGTTTTTTTTTATTGTTTGCATTGTAATAATAAAAGAATACATTGATACACGAAAGTCTATAAATATTTACAAAAAAACAAAAATAGCTTGATTGATATATAATATCATGTAGTTTTTGTTTAATGTTTTGCTTTATAATCTTCATCATCATCATCATCGTCATCATCTTCATCCGTTGCTTTGTTTAATTGTTTTTTTTCTGCACGTTTTCGTTTACGTTCATTGATTTCATCTTGTAAACGTTGTGTATTTTCATAAATATAACGATAATTTGCAGGATCTATATTAATTGTTTGATCATGAACACGTTCCCGAGCAGCATAAGGTACTGCTATAATAGCACTTTGTTCTTTATCTTTAATTTCTAACATAATATCAAATTGAAGATCACATGTTTCTCTTATAAATAATTCAAAATGTTTTTCATCAATATGATCAGCATGAGCACCTAAACGTTTTCCTTTTTGTTGTGTAGCATAATCAATCATTGGACGTTGACCATAAGGCCATGTAGCAAAACATTGTTTCATAGCTTCAATCATTGTTTCACCATTATTTAAACAAGCATGATGAAGATTATCAAATAATATTGGTATACGTGTATGTTCATGAATATAAAGGCAATCTTTAACTGAAAATAATCGATCATCATTTTCAATAACAAGACGTCGACGAACAGAATCACTTAATTTAGTTTTATATTGTTCAATAAATCGATCCATTGATGCCTACAAAAAAAAAAAAAAAGACTATTAAAATAGTTTTTATATATTCATTCGTTTTCTTTTAATTCAAAATATCTAACCATTTTATCACCATACAAACCACCAACATGAATTTGTATTTTTGCATTTGAATCTAAATTCATTTCATCCAATAATCGACAATGATAATTAAGTTCAGCAATACTTCTATTAATAATATTTCCATCTTTAGCATTAATTAAACAAAATTGATCGGGATGCATACTTATACGAAAATCATGATCTTTTATATATTGACCTATTTGACGTAATGTTGATGAAAAATATTTTGCCCAATCAATTTTACATATAGAATGACTAGCAAATGGAACTGTTTGTGATGAAATACGAAAAAAATAAAAACCATATTGAATATTATATTCAAGAATTTTTTGTAAACATATTAAATTTTGATTTGTTATTTCAAGAAATTTTTCATTTGTATAATTAGCTAAACGAAATGTATGACTTGGTGTACAAAGACTTGTACATAAACATGGATAACCAATTTTCATGCCAGTTAAATGAACAAGTTTAGCAGCATTTCGTAAAATAGAAAGATTTTCTTCATTGGAATTTATAATAAGTTCTTGTTTTTCAATTTTAATAGATTTTGTTTTAATTTTTTTAGTTTGAAGTTTTTTTGATATTGTTTCAGTTATAACTTTAGTCACTCGTTGACTACGACGACTAACTTTCATTCTTTTATTCTAGAATAAAACAAATCATATTGTAATCGAATAAATTAATTTAAGAAAAAAAAAAAAAAAAAAGGATTCACATAAGAATGAAGGTATTAATACAACAAGTATGCAAATAATTTTTACTATTCGTAAAATTTCTCTATTGAAATCAACAATAAGATTCTAAATATTTTAAACGAGTTTTTACTGATATTCCTTTATGTAAATAATTAAATATAAATATTTTTATTTTTATCAGAGAACAAAAAAAAATGTTAATTCATTTATTTTAATAAATCTAAAAATCTATTATCATTATTATTGTAAATAAATCAGAAAACAACAATGAAAAGAAAAAAGAAGAAGAAGAAATAGATTGTCAATAAAAAGAAAAAACAAAGAACAGAAAATGTCAGTATCTAAACTCCCAAATATATAAAATCTGACAAAACAAAACAGAAATATAATAATAATACTAATAATAAAAACATTTTCGTATATATGTATATATATATATATATATAACAAAAGAAAAAATGACTACAAAATCGTACAAGAATAATAATGACGATTATTTTCTCGTTTTTTTTGTTTTGATAATAATATATTATTATTTGTTTGATATTGACATTTATTTTTTCTTATTAGTCGTACAAGTTCAATAAATATTTCATCAATATTATGACGTGTTCGAGCTGATGTTTCAAAATAGGGTATATGCATAGAAGCAGCTGCAGCATGTGCATGAACATCCATACCAATTTGACGTACATCTAATTTATTTCCAATTAATAACATTGGTACATTATCTGTATCTTTAATACGTAATATATCACGATGTAATTTATAACATTCATCCAATGAACGACGATCCGTTAAAGAAAAAACAAGTAAAAAACCTTCACCAACACGTACATATTGATCACGCATAGGTTTAAATTCTTCTTGTCCAGCTGAATCAAGAATTTCTAATTGTGCTATTTGATTATCAATTAAACATTGTTTTACATATGAATCTTCAATTGTTGGATCATAATCAGAGAAAAAAAATGATTTTACAAATTGTATTGTTATTGCTGACTAGAAGAAAAAAAAATAGACAGTTATAAATATACAATTAATATCAAATCTTATTAACGAGAATTGTCTAACTAAGATAGAAGTTGATTGACAGTTGTGTATTATTACTTTCAATGATTATATTTAGAAAAGCTTCATTTATGTTAAGTAAAAGATAGCTGATAATCTTATGAACACAGCATGATTAAGAAATCAATGGCAATATCATTAACAACATTATATCTCTGTCAATATTTTAATACAGATTCTCTAACTTAAGATTAAATTTCAGTATTCTTTAGAATATTATCTATATTATTTGATTTTGATATATAATGAATAGGAAAAAAAGAAATATAAATTGATCGATTATACAAATCTTGAGAGGTAACTTAATCTTTTTTTTTTTTCTTAAGTAATCAAGAGTATTATCATATACTATGAATCTAAAGCGTGTATAATCAAGAAAAAAAAAGTAAATCTTACTTTGCCAACTCCTCCACTACCTAATACAATAATTTTGTATGTAGGTTTGTCTTTTACTTTTTTCGTTGTTGCATTTGTATGACCATTTGATGAGGACGTTTTATGGTTTCGTGGCATGTGTCTTTATCTTCTTCCTAAACAAATCAAATGAATAGGTCTCTATGCCAAAAACAAGATATCGTCTAAATGCATATAAGGGAAAAGAGAAAAAGAAAAGAAAGGGAAGAAGAACTGTCAACCCACATATTATGTATAGAATGATCAAAATTGATTTACTGAATAGTATATCCAATGTTACTCGTTCATTTACCTTGACTATTGATATGTAATATATATATATATATATATGTGCGTATATATGACTTCCAAGCTTGAAGTGATAGTTGTTGGCATATATGTCTCTATGGCCTTGTCATCATCATCATCGTCGTCATAGCTCCGCCGTCGGTCTCTGATGATTTATGAGAGAACAGATGCCATTGACCCTTCATCGAATGAACGACAGAATATCAAACGTTGATATCTAGAATAGAAGAAAAGAAAGAGAAAAAGAAAAAGAGTCGATGATTAGAGAATACTCAAAGCAAATACATATGGGACAGGTAAAACAAGATGAAAACGAGGAAATACGACACAAATGTTCTTTTTTTTATTTTTTTTTTTCATACTCTATCTATTACATTATATTCGACATAATATGCCAAAAGAGAATTATGTATTATTACATAGTTTCTGTTTCTATTCGAACAAATGTCGATGTAAGAAGATCAGTTGTCGTTTGTTGGATAATGATAAAAATTTGACCTATGTTCAATTACTCATAAAATACTTAAATTTCATTCTTTATGATATTCAATGATGTATAAAAAAAACAAAAAAAAAAAAGAAAGAAAACGAAGACTTATAACAACTGTTACTTTTGCATTTATCATTTCAATCAGAAAAAAAATGAAAATCATTTTCGACTATACGAAATGTACTAATTGATTCTATCAAGTAAGATTTATTTGAATGCATATGAATGAACAAAAAATTCAAATGTTTATTCAACGATGTAACATATAAAAATAGTAAAAGAAAGAGTTCATTTTCTGAATATTGTTAGTTATATAATTCTACATTATTTATTTATTTATTTTATTATTCTTTTTACTTCTTATTCTCTGTCGTTCGTGTACATATTGGCATTGGTAGTCTATTTATTTGCATATTTCTTGTCGTAATCAAGTTATTTAGGTGATAAATTATGATCTTGACAATACAACAGTACGAACAGTCTCATCACAATTTACACAGACCAAATGTCAACATTTAACGCCGCCGAGCGATTTGTAATCTTCTTTTTTTTTTTTCTCTTCTTCGATCAATCGTCATTCTGTCTATTCTTGGTAATTATTCTACATAGGGAGGCGCATGTAGTATATATATAATCTTTATCATGTATAGTCATAAATCATTATGTACTTATTGATTTCCCACTACTCCTTCTCCAATATAAGAGAACATAAGAAATAGGAACGAGGACATGTCCATGAAACAGTTATTACGTACGTATCGTTTAACAGTATGAAACAAAAAGAAAATGCGAGACGATCAATAACCTTCTATTTTGATATTCATTGAATAGAAATATAAATCTATACACAAAAAAATTTTCAAATATAAAATCTATGATTATTACAGTTATTGTAAATGTATTTTATAAAACAATCTATTGACAGATATGCAACCATTGTCATCATCTTATCAATTTTGTAGTTCATTAGTTCGGTCTTTTGGTTCAGTTACAATTACATCAATAGAAGAAGTATCACTAGCTGAAGATAATATTGATGTAAGAATTTGTTGTTTTTTTTAGGTATCATTCTTAATGATGATAGAATTCGATCTATCACACAATCATATTGTTATTGTAAACGTTCCTTGAAATGATTCATTATATTTTGTTGTTCATATGAATTTGATAATAAATCATCATCAACAGTGTTTTTGAATTTTGTTTGTTATAATTAGATAAAGAATTTATATCATGCTTATCACCAATTTTATTGCCAAAAGATGTATTTGATATTCATAAATAGCAGATATCAATGGTAAAACTAAAAGATGGACAGAAATCAAAGCTCATATAAGAAGAATAATCATTGATAGATCAATCGATAACAGAACTAATGCTAAATAGAAAAAAATTTATTCAAATTTATATCAAGTAAAATGTTATTTGATACTAACCGTTTTTTTTTGTTGGTTATTTCATTGCAAGAATAATCGTAATACTTATTGATAAATTATCTATATCGGACAATATCGATATAGTAAACGAAGATAAAATAGAAATCATCAATTATTTTATTTAATCGATAGAAGTTTTATTGTCAAATATTACATAATTATTGAGTTTAGGTGCAAAATTTCATATAAACTTGTTATTAATATCACGCATTATCGAATATTCAAACCGCGATGAAAAGAAAAGCACGTATGAAATTTTCTATGATATCTTCAAACGAAAAAAAAAAACAAAAATAGTTTTTATTCAAGTTTGAATAATAATGATATTTATACATGGTTGAATAGCTTCATTGATACAGCTGCGTAATCGATTATCAACACTTGATCGATCGATAGTAGTTGATTGTATATACCTAAGCGTACGGAGATATATTAGGTTATCATTATTTTTTTTTTAAATTTTATTTTCATTTTTTGTGTAATTTGAACATTTACTCATTTTCTTATGTTGTATATTTGAGGGATGAAATATACATCGATTTCATATTAACCAGGGGTTTATCCAAAACCAATTAAAACTGTTTTTGTTTTGTTTTAAGCCTTTAATAAAATTTCTCAATTTTTTTATTAAATTGAAATTAATTCTAATACAATATACATTATGAATTTTCATCATTATATGTGCTAAATCTAGACAGTAATAAAACGATGCTATATCACATATTTAGAAACTTTAATGCAATTCATAAAATCATAAATATGTTAGATAGGTTCATTCGATTGAATATATTTTCTCATATGAAATTCAAATAATCAATTGTTTAATGATTTCCATGAGAAGTCTTCGATAATAATCAGTAATATACAGAAATATATAGAAGTTATCTGAAAACATTGAATAAATCACATAAAAAGAAACTTATATTGTTGATATGTTTCATTCAATAAATATTTTTGTGTCATGTTCATTAGTCAAATTTTATCGATATAATTTATATTTTGAAAAAAAATGTTCAATATCTTTTTTATAATAAGGTTTAACAGCAATAGCTGTTGGAATATTTTCTGGTTGTTCGATCCATAAATAATGTTCAATAGAATTTTGTTTAAGTAAATTACTTAATTCATTTATATCATTTTCATTTCCATCAATACCTAAAACAACTTTATGCATGCGTTCTAAATCACTTAAATATAATTTTGTTAAATCATCATTTATTGTTTTAAATAAAATAGCACTTGATGCATGACATGCTTGAGTAATAATAGCACCATCATTATAATTTTTCATTTTTTTAAGATCACGTCTTAATAAAATATATTGAACAATAATATTTACTGGTGTTGCCATTATTTTCATAGAGCTAAAATAAATATAATTAAACCATGGTAAATGAAAAAAAGATTGTTTTTATATATATTTTTTTTTCTTTTTTTTGATTAATTGCAAAAAATATTTCATATATATTGTTATTTAAGTGCAAATCTATAATCACAGTAATGAAAGCACAAAAAAAAAAAAATCAAAATAAAATCAAAGTTCAATGTTTTTTGTTGTTTTCATTGTATTTACATTCGATGAATGTAACCATTCATTGGGAAAGAAAACATTACGTTCACTATGCTGTTTAACAAGAAGTTCATTACGAAAATATGCTATCGTTTTATTAAGACCATCATTAAGTAAAACCTAAAAATTAAAAATTAAAAATATTTTGATCTCTATTTCAACAGATAGGCAATTGTAAGATTTTAAAGAGAGAAACCGAATATTGTGTAGATTGGTAGATGAGAAGACTTCCTCTATCTAACGGTGTATATTATCAAACCCGGTTGTGTATCGTAAGAGAAAGTTGAATTGAAAATATTATGGATTCACATATATTTAAGAAGGTCCTTCTATATCAAAATGTAAACCATGTCGAAAATTTTTCTCACAAGATAATCTATCCAATTGATCATCTCTGTTTGAGCTCATATTCAGAACTCATAGTGTCGATAAAACTTCTGAAAGGATTCGTGCCATTAGACCTTTCTTTTTCAAGTAATGATCATTTTACTTAACTTTCAGTCTATTTCAGAATATCATGAGAAAAATCGCAACAAGGAATTTTGCTCCGGAATTCTCTCTAACGATTGCTCGAATGATTTTTATGATAACCTGAATGTTTCCCTTCTGAGATAACACATTTTCAAAAACCATTGCTTTCACATAAGAGTTTCAAAAATAGTTTCGTTTTTAGGCATACAATATCTTAAGAAGAAATCATCTGTTTGAGCTGAAACTTTCAGGATATCATAAGGATTATGAAATTTCTTGTCAGGAAGGATTTCGAATTGAAATTTCTTGTTGCAATTTTTCTTGTGATATATACTGCATGATACTTAAAATAGTATTTATAGTTCTATGTTTGATAATCTAAAATATATTTCAAATACACAGACTTGTAGAGATACTTTTTAGCTTTCTGAAATAATCAATGACAAATCAACAAATGAATTATTTACAAATGAAGAGGAATCAGGAAATAATATTATTAATAAAGATGCTAATAAAAAAAAAACCAATCTACTCTTTAAAAAAAGACTCGAAAATTATTTAGTATTAGTATTCATTGACTGTATCGGTTAACTTTTGAGATTCTTTTCTTTTCCGAAATCTTTATTATTTGCAAAACTTTCTATGTGTGATCATCCGATTTTTTGTACAATTTCTTCAAAAAGTGGCAATCAAAAAAGAAAACAGCTCTAACACACAACAACTATACAATAAATGCGCAGTTTTACATTATCATGTCTCAGTAAAGTATTAATAAATTTTAATGAATATAGTCTTACAAATGAACAAATATAACATAGATTATACAAGTAGACAGTGTAAGCTCCTGAACGCTATACACATCATTCGATTATGTTCTGCACTTGATTCTACATGATTTAGAATCTGATATAAGAGAACCTTCTTGAAACGAGTGAAATCTATAGGTTTTTCAATTTAATTTTCTCCGATGGTACACGACAGAATTTAATAATATATGTACATCATTGGATAGAAGAAATCTTTCTTTACAAATCTACATATATATCTCATTTTTTGGTTAAAATCTTATAATCATCTTTACTTTTGGTTCCCAATTAAGCCAAGATTTTGCTAATGTTATATCCGGTCGTCGTTGTTTAGGATCATCAATAACAGGATCTCTATAAATTACTTTTGCTTGTGATCCTAAAACCACACACACAAAAAAAAAATTTCTTTGTTTTCTTTTTTGAAAACATTAAAATTTTAACTTACCAACAAGATCTCTTATTTTAAAAGCAAATTGTTCAATTGTATATTCATCTGGGTTACCTATATTCATTGGCATTGAATAATTACTATTCATTAGAGCAATAAGACCATCAACAAGATCACTAACATATTGAAATGAACGTGTTTGTTTACCATTACCATAAATCTATAAAAAAGTAAAACAAAATACAAAAGATATTCTTTTTAAAATTCATCAAAATAAATAATTTTTAACTGTTATTGGTTCATTTTGAAGTGCTTGTAAAATAAAATTACTAACAACACGTCCATCATTCATATGCATTCGTGGACCATATGTATTAAATATTCGAGCTATACGAATACTAATTCCTTCCTAAAAAAAAAACCTAAATAATATTTATTTCTTTTTGTTTTGATTGATTTTAAATATATAACTTAACCTGTTTAGCATATGCATAACACATAGCTTCAGCAACTCGTTTTGATTCATCATAACAAGATCTTGGTCCAAATGGATTAACATTACCAAAATATGTTTCTTTTTGTGGATGAACTTCAGGATCACCATAGACTTCACTTGTTGAAGCAAATAATAATCGAGCACGAACACGACGTGCTAAACCTTTTATCGCAGAAAAAAAAAGAATTATCATTAATCTTCAAAAACAAAACAAAAACAAATCTAATTTTGTTCTATTTACCTAACATATTAATAGTACCAATCGAATTAACTTTAATTGTTTTAACAGGATTATACATATAATGTGGTGGTGAAGCAGGTGATGCCAAATGATAAATTTGATCAACTAAGAGACAAAAATAAAATGAAGAAGCTTTTTAAAAGATTTTTTTCATTTTATTTTAGTTTACCTTCAATAAAAAGTGGATTAACAATATCATGATTAATTAATTCAAAATTTTCATGACCAATCCAATGTTCAATATTACGTTTACGACCAGTAAAAAAATTATCAGCTACAATTACTTCATGTCCTTGAAGCATTAAACGATCAACAAGATGTGAACCAACAAATCTATTTTTAAAAAGAAATATTCAACTATTGAAATAAATATTTATGCATACCCAGCTCCACCGGTAATCTAAGAAAAAATTATATAAAAAGTTTTTACATAAATAAAAAAACAAATTCATACTTACAAGAATACGTTTACGATCTTTATATGTTAGGAATGTTACTTCAGGATATTGTTGTTGTCTAAGAATAGATAAAAATTTTAACATGTTGATACTTCTTTTTTATTTTTTTTAATCAATCGATTATTTACCGAGCTTCTAAATCTTGTATTCGTTTTTCTAAAGCTAAAATTTTATCTTCGTGACCATTAATAATTTGAACAATACTAAATCAATTTAAAAAAGAAAAATAAGAATTTATTAATTACAAGAACAAAAAAGAATAAAGGTCAATAAAATTTCTTACTTTATAAAAGTAAAAATGATTAAAATAGATAAAATATCATCTAAATTAATTACAATTAGAATTTTTTTGTTTTAATTTAATATTAAAATAAAATATATACATACTATAATTTTTATAGATCATTTTGAAATTAGAATTAAATTAAAACATTCAAAACAAGATCATCAGATCAGTCATGTAAAATAAAAATAGTCATAGAACTAGTAGTATACATATCAAATCGCAGCTGTTATGTAATGATTATTATAGCAAGGCCACTATGATCAATATATGGTGTGGTGTATATAAGTATTATTCATTTCTATTGGTTAAACTCAATGAGCAATCATTTCCTTGTATGATATTTCAAAGAAATAGCGATCTGAGAAAATACAAATTATTATTGCTAGACGAACGTAAAATACCATTTTCATAACATGATATTTATTCATAAGACCAACCTCCTCTCCTCCAAAAAAGTCAATCCTGATGAAAGACATGATAATTGAGATAAATACATGGGAAAATAGTCCGCAGTTTGATCTTTCATAGATGACATGGTTTTGTTATTTAGCGCCTTATTTTTCCAAAACTTTCATCATTTTCTACTTGAAAAATATGTTCTTTTTTGATCATGCATCCCAGAATTCTCAAAGGAACTTCATTATAGTCAATGGTATTTTTTTGTTTCAAAAAAACATGACAAATACTCCTTGTTGGATTAACTTTGTTAGTATTATATAGAAGTATACTTTTTTAATTAGAACGCAATTCTTTTTTTGAGAGCTTCTCGAGACATTGGACTTATCTCCTCTTCACAACATCCTGACATGCTCTTTCAAACAAACAAAAAAAATTAAATATATAGAATGAAGATTCACAGAGAATTTTCAGTTGCCAAATGAGCTATTTTTTATCCTTATTCTGTTTGAATATTTTCTAAAAGCATCATAATATAGCGCTGAAAATTCTATCATAGTCTCTTCAGTACGGGTCGCAACATATCTTAAAAAATTTCATGTAATTTGAATATACCTGGTTCAAGATCGATTTTTTAGAGTAGCCTTAATCAATCATAGCACCCTCATTCATTGATGTATATATGAATCCGTTTGAAGTCTGTAATTAAAGTAAAAACTAATGTCTTGTTATTTGATACACACGTTCAATAGGTCGAATTTATTTGAAATATAATAGAAACGGATAAGATAATATTAAAAAAGAAAAGAAAAAAAAAGAATATAAAAAAAAAAAGAAAAAGAAAAAGAATCAGTTGAGATATAAGATTAATAATCGAACATGGCTGCTAATTGTTGTTGTGTAAATGTTTGACCGAATACAACTTGTTCAGACATATGTTCAAGTATTCGTTCAAAATCAGCTTTTCTCTAAATGTATATTACAAGATGACTTATATAATTATAAGAATACAAAAAAAAAAGAATTTTTTTTTTGTCATGCATCATGCAGATCTATTTTAAAGTGTGATTATGCAAAACTAATTTGTTTTTCTTCTGCTCTTTCTAATAACGATGTGATCTAACATGAGTATTTTCAGAAAAAAAATGTAAAAATGCTTCGACTATCTGAAGAAAATTATGTAATGAAAAAAATAAAAAAATAAATTATATTCAATCGAATATTTACTCTTGCATTAGCAAATACTTGACCAAAACATGAAAGTAGAAGAGGATCTTCACGAACAGATTGTGAAAAATCATTATCACCCAAACGATTATCATGATCTTTATCCATTTTTTTTAATGTTATTTCAACTAATTCTTTAATACTTTCATCTGGATCTTCATCACCAGCTTGCTAGAGAAAAAAAAATATATATTTATTATTTCATCAATAATATCAAAAAAGAAAATTTACATACTTTAAGAACACTACTTTTGAGTAATTGAAAAATTTCTTCACGGGTTATATGTTTTTCACCTTTAAGTGAATAACAAGTAAAAGCAACTGAAAATATTAAAATACAAAAAGAAAAAAAAACAATTTTTGATTTTTTAATAAATAACTTACAAGCAATTTTTTCATCTAATGTTCCACGTAAATATGTATTAAGTCCAACAACCCATTCAAGCATGCTTACTTGTCCATCATTATCACGATCAAATGCTTTGAAAACTGAACCAAAAAATTAAACTTTTTTTAATTTTAATTTTTTTTACCTCTATCCATTAAAATATCATCAGTCATATCAAATGTATTATGTAGAATATCACGAAAACGATTTCGATCAATTTTTTCTAAAAAATTAACAAAAATTCATCGAAGAAAAAAAGTTTAGTTTTTTTTTTTTGTATATTGTTACCTTTATCACCACTTTTAGTCAAATGACGAAATATTGTACAAAGTGATTCAATTTCTTGTTTTGAAACTAAAAAAATTTCCAGAATTCTTGTTATTTTTTTTAAATATCATCAAACAAAAAAAAACTAATATTAGATATTTACAATGAAATTTTTCCTTTCGTTTTCCTACTTCATCTATAACATGTTGAACAGCTTTTCGTGATACTGGTTGTCCTTTACCATGACTTATACTTTCTAATTTCTATAGATTTCATTTGAAAAACAAAAAAAGAAAAAAATCAAATATTAAAATTAAAATTAAAAAAACGAAGAGATTTTTACCCATGTATGACGACTATGAATTTTTCGAATACCTGATGAATCAACATTTTGAGCCGATGATCGACCACCTTTAACTTTTGCTGACGACATCTAGTATACGTGAAAGCAGGTTTTTATTTTTTTAATTTCGTCGTATACAAAATCAATGTATGCATATTAACCATTGTGAGTTTCAGATACTTAGAAACGTCCATTAAATTCAATTATATTTTTCATTTAATTATATTTAAAAATTTATTTTGAAAAATTTCGTTTTATTCTTTGAATAAAAATAGATTCATAAAATATTTTCCAAAAAATATCAATAAATTAATAGAGGGCACTATTATCACAAGCGAATATTTTTTTTTATTAAAAACAGATTTCTCTTTTTGAAGATAGAATTCTTACTAAAAAGAAAATAAGAATGATTGTGTTGATGATAATAATGAATTTCAGTTTGTTTTTTTTTTTTTAATGTTACTAGAAAGATAAATGATGCTATTGAAATTTTTCAAAAAATAATAATCTTCTATTTAATCATCTTTTGATTCAAATTGTTTAGATACACATGGGATATATTAAAATCTATTCAATTATAAACATATATTCTTATATCTATATGCATAAAGAATATGTAATTGAGTTGTATTCTACTAGAAATAGATAATAAGATAATTATATTTAACATATACAGATTTTTGACCTGTGAATAAAGCGTTTTAGAGAAAATTAAACTATTGACTCGGAAAATATTTCTTCTTGCAGAAAATTTATCTGATGTATTTCAGCACGATATTTTCTTACATTATACAATCATATATCAATTTAATAATGTTTAATATATTTTAAAAATACGAAAGTAGATCAATAATGACATATCATCATTCTCCATTCTTTAAAATTGATAACAGAAAAACTCATCAATGGTACTACTGTAAAACAGATTTACTTGTTGTATTAATTATTTGTCAAAAAAATTCAATTATACGATATAGTCGTTGCTATGAAAACTTCATCCATTTAAATTCTATCCCAATGCTTACATATTAATTATTTAACTGTTTGTTGACATCTTATACCACCTTGATGTCATTTACAGACGTTCTTGCAGAGGAATCAATGAATGCAGTTGCAAATACTAAAAGTTTTTTTTAAACTTCATGTATATAAATGTATATTTTTAGTTTTTTATTGTCATTTGGGGATTAATCGATTAGCAAAAATCATGTTTCGAACTATTTTGCCTGCCATCGTTGCATTGAGATTTTTGCGAGGCACTGTAAAATGTGTGAAACTTTTCCTGAAATTTGCTAAACGTTTACATCAATCTATAATTTTCTAAGAAAGATCAAATGATCTTGTTAGACTTTACACAACAATACTATAATGAAGCATTGAAGTACAAAATATTGTCTATGAATATTGCTGAAATTCACCAATATTTCAGAAAAAAGAAATCAATGAACTTATACATTATTTACACAGTCTTTATTCCCTCTATGTACAATCAGATTATAATAACCATAATGAACTAGAGTTTGTTTGGATTTTTGTAAGACTTGTATAAACAATAAATAATTGGTTTACATCATGACCAAAAGGCTTTTTTTTGTAATTATCAATCATATAAAAAAAACCCTTCTAACTCTATAATAACGAACATGGCTTGGAAAAAGAAGCAGTAATACAATAGGAATTGATGATGAAAAACTATCGTAAAAATACTATATCGAGTTTCAAACTTAATCTAACATATCTTTTCTGAATCTTAGCTAATGACACTAGGTGTAATTATAGTTTTTTGTTTTCAAACAAACTATTTCCTTGAAAAGCTCAAAGATTTCTCTATTCAATCAACGTTTATGAATACGTTTGATGCTCAGTATGAAATTGCAATTCATGATTGATTTTAATCATACAGAATAAAAATCTGACATATAAATCTCTATCGGATAAAAATAGTAGTTAATTTTCATTTAATGTAAGAAGATTATTCTTAATTTAGAATGATCTATCTTAACTTTAAATATGTTTGTCTTTGAAAATTTTTCTAATACTAAAATGAAAAGAAAGCATGATTTTTGTTTCTTTCTCAAATGTCTGTTATGTATAATATATAAGTAGAAAAATGTCAAAACATAGATAGACTGTGTAAACAAATCAAATCCTGAAACAATCAAGATAATTACTCTCTTTATTATGTTAATAATCTGCACTCTGTATTTTACAGAATCAAAGAGATTCTTTTTCAATCAATTTTTTTTTGTATGGTGTACTTTTTTTGTTAGAATAGAAAGCTAATTGAAAAATAATACCATTCGACATGTTTTTTTCTTGTAGGTTTTCGATGTTACCGTTAAATAATTTTCTGCTCAAAGCTTTTTAATAAAGATGTTAATATTTATGTCAATTGTTTCAACAATTTGGAAGTCTATATATAAATGAAAAACATATATTGATCTTTTTTCTTTTTTCATTGAGTTCTTATTGGTTGTTGGTGTATGTATGTGAAATTATGTTTATGAGTCCAATTGAAAGTGAATATTATACGAGCAGAATTTCGTGATGATTTGGATATTTGAGAGTATACTCATCTTTTACCATAAGTATATATTTGAATAAAGTTAACTGATACAAGGTAATCAGATTTTTCAATTTTAGTAAGATATTCGTTTAATAGGTACTCTACAGTGAATATGTAGAAATCTTAAAATTGGGATTCCTCACTATCGAAAAGTATTCCATCTTCTTACATTATATAATATCAGAAGACGGAATATGTTTTTTTTATAATGAGTAGTATCAACTTTAATATCACACCGTACCAAACAATGAAACATTTGCTAAACAAATGCCGATCTTAAAATTTGTTGTTGTCAAAAGTTCTAATTGATGCTATCAAAACTGAAATATTCAGTTAAATAAGATCGCAAGAATGATATATCTTCATAATCATCGATACACAGAATCAATTTCTATTCTAACACATAAAATGATTCAATATTTGCACAGTTTGTTTCTGACAAAAATAATTTACTTATTGTATACGTCAATGATATTATTTTGTTCTTATTCTTAACAATGCTCAAATTTAAATATAACATTATAGAAAATATTTTTTAACAATTCACACTATTAATTACATTTACATTATATACATAGAGCAAATGTTCTTCATAGTAACCACCTTTTTGTATGATTATTAATGATAGTTATACAACGCCATCTGTTAGCATTTTATCATGAAAATTAAATTTTGTTTAATAAAATTATAAAATTTCTTCATATTTATTAATTTACTTCAAATAAAATATGAAAAATTTTATAAAAAAAAATAAAATAAGTAGCGTCATCTATTTGATATATATCATCTTATTTGTCGCAAATTATTATAGACTGAATATTTCTTGTAAAACTTGAAGTTAATACTACAGTAAATCAAATATATTTATGAACTTAATATCTAATCGTTTAAATATCATTCGTATATGTAACATTTATAAAAAAAAAAAAAAAGGATAAGTTTTTCTTCGATAATCTCCTCCTCATACTCATCATTAGATCACATTGTTAATCATCTCTATCTAAATTTCAATGAATCATTAAAAGCGATTCTTTATTATTATTTGACATTTAAAACTTTTTTGATTATATTAATTCAATGAAAATAAATTTTAGATTAATTTTTATTTTTTCATGGCATCTAAAATATTAAAAGCGGTATATTAATTCAATATAAATCCATTTTATTTAATAGAAATTTTCTTCTTTTATCTATAGACAACAAATATAACTGGATTAGCTGTATGCAAAGATCCACATTATGTATGTAAATTTATAATTTATAATTATCATAAGTAAATTCTTTCTCTCTCTATTTTCATAGGCATTAAAACTTCTTTATGGAAAAATTTTACGTGATCTTAAAAATATACCTGAAACATCAGCATATAGAAAGTATACTGAAGATATAATTAATTCACGTCTTGAACATGTCGAAAATGTAAATTTAACGTGAAAAAGAAAATATTATTTATTAAAATTTAATTTTAGGAACCAAATATTGCTCGTCTCGAACGTAAAATTAATTGTGGTCAAATTGAAGAAGTCATTGTACAAGTAATTATTTTTAAATAATATAAAATTAACATAAGCAAAAACAAATAATCTTTTTTTTAAATTTTTGTTAGGCTGAAAATGAACTTATGTGCGCACGTCGAATGGCTTTAAATCATGTTTGGGGACCGCTTGCTAGTCAAGCACCACCTAATCAATGGAAATGGCCTATTGTTTAAATAAAACTCAGCTTCATTTTTTTTCTCTCTCTAGTATAGATTGTTTCTCTTTTTTTTAAATGAAAATACTTCCCTATTATGATATACATCCATGTGTTTAATGTCTTTTAGATATATTTATATAGTTATGTTGAATTCCTAAGAAATAGTATTTCTTTGCATTTTTTCAATTCTCATGTATGTCGGATATACCTAAAATAATCGAACCTAATGATAATCATTCGAATCAAATCAATGATGAACCACTTGATCCTCGAATACAAGTATTAACAAAAAAAAAACATTTTCGAATAAATCAAAATTAAATATATTGTATAATCTGTTTTTTTTTTCTTTTTAAGATTGAATTAGAACGTGCAAATGCTGCAACAAGTGAAATAAATAATCTTGAAACTCAATTAGATGTAAGAATTGCTCTTTTTCCTCTCTCTTTAATAATAAAATTAAAATAAAAATGTTTGTTTTTTTAGGATGCTCAAAAATTATTTCAAATAAGTTTTACTAATTGTAAACAACATTTAACTAATCTAGCAAAAACACTTGGTCGTTGTGTTGAACGTGCACGACCATATTATGATGCTTGTAAACAAGCTGAAGAGGTTAGAAGATTTTGCCTGTAATTTAAATCATTAGTATACAGATTGGATGCATTTAGTGAAGCCAGGATTTTAGGCTGGAAAGCTCAGTCTCCTACGAACCTCTGAGACTTCGTCGAGTTCGGATCGGAAGAAAACTTTATGCGACCGTATTCTATGGGAAATTAATATCATGCTGTTGTTCAGTGAGTTTTCTCGTAACTTCTTTTCCTTGACGGCATCATTTTTTGAATTACTTTGGATCAGCACTTGCATAATAGACTTCCTTCTCAGCAATAAAGTCTCTTATTGCATACGTTCTATAAGCAATTTTTTACACAGCATTAAAGTCAACCAAACACTACGATTTTCTGCTAATCTTTTTAATCGATTGAGAAATATTTGCAATCTTATAATTATCATGATCAACTTCAGGTTTTATCAACAGTAACTTTTTTTCACTATCTGCATGTTATAGTAGGTAAACACTTGCTCAATTTTAAGGTTCATGAAGCTTGGCTTTGCTGCATCTTTAATCAACTGTTCTTTCATTGATTTTCAATCGATGTTTCTGCTTCATTAACATTATCAAATATAGTTTCGTCAACTCAATATTTTAATTTCTTTTTTTTTCATTTATTTCTCTTACATCACTTTCATATTGAGTAATTTGTACTAGGTCTATGTTGTTTTTATTCATAGACTCTAAGCTAAAATTGAAGAAAAGAATAGAAACAAAGAGTGTCTACATATATGTTGTGCATAACATCTGTACTACGTGATACAAACAAAAGAAGAAAAAAACCATATGAATCATATTACAATGTATTTTAATTTCTACACTCTTACCCATTAATGTAATTGATTGTTAGGAAAATTTAATTTCTTAATCTTTAACTCTATTAACAAATTTGATTTATTACTAACTGATCATTTCAATAATTTACTGATTTAGTACTTATTTAATCAACTGACTAAAAATATTTGATTTGTTTAATTTTAATTAAAAAAATAAATAAGATTATTTTTTAGGCACGATTAGAAACTCGAAAAGCTGCACAAGAATATCAAAATTCTGTTGAATTATATCATACAGCAAAAGAAAATTTAATTCTTGCTGAAAATAAATTATCAAAATCCGATAATACAACATGGCAAGAATATGTTAATCATATAACTATGAAAGTAAAATATGAAAATTTCTATCAAAAAAAAAGAACATTATTAAATATAAATATTATTATCTAAGGTTATACAAACTGAACAAGATAAAATACATTATGAACGAATACATGAAGAAAAATCAAAATTGTATCAAGAATATGAACAACAAAGAATAAAACTTTATCGTTCATTAACAAGAATGATT